>ML306162.1:0-75585 GCA_005239505.1 Nicotiana paniculata
AGTACCTCTTGACCTTTTTACCTGAGGTGTTCCTTCATGGGCTACTTTCAAGGTATCCTAGATCTATTTGGTAGAGGTGCAGCTTTGGATTCTGATGTACTCGTCTAGACCTAGTCCACACACTAGCCACTTTTTGGCCTTCGCATTCTTCTCCCATTTCTTCAGATCCTCAGTAGTGCAGTCAGCTCTAGTCTTTGGTACATCTATACCTTTAGCAGTCTTCATCATGGTAGCTAGAGGACCATCAGTGACTATGTCCCAGAGTTCATAGTCTTCTCCAATCAGGTGGTTCTTCATCCTGTTTTTCCACCAAGAGTAATACTAGTCATTAAAGAGTGGTGACCTTGCAGTTGATTGACCTTCCCAGTTTTCAGGTGGTGCACTCATCTTGATCTTCTTGTCACGACCCAAACCTTTGGGCCGCGACGGGCACCCAGTACCTTACTCGATTGTGTACCAACGTAACGTATAATTCTTATTACATCATCATATACACGTGACATACGGGCCTAATAGGCTAACATAATCATTTATAAATTCAAAACATAGGCCGATAAGGCCGTACAATCTTCCACGTATACGACATAAGTCTACAAGCCTCTAAGAGTACATAAATGTCATAAAGATCAGGATAGATTCCCGCCATACCAAACAATACCCGTCTAAATCATACTAACCAAACAAGCGACTCTGAAGCAAATGGAGCACACCAACATCTTCCGCTGAGCTGATAGCCTACTTGGGGGGCTCTCAACCTGTCTATCGGGACTTGCAGGCATGAAATGCAGCGTCCCCAGGAAAAAGGGACGTCAGTACGAATAATGTACCGAGTATGTAAGGCACATAAATAAGTACATAAGAGACATGGAAGAAATATAGAGCACATGACTCAACCTGTAAGCCTGAATAGCTTTGTAAATCATAAATTACTTTTANTCATCAGCCTCTGAGGTCATCCTATTATATCATATCAGCCACTGTGGGAAAAATCATCATCGTATACCAGCTGATCAGGTGGTGGTGCGTATACAACTCCATAACCTTTCCCATATCCCATATACATATATATACATACATATATAAACATATATATCGCTATTTGAATATACATATATATATACGCGTATATAACGCCGTTTGAACTATATTTCAGCCATTTTGGGCAAGATCATCATCATATACTAGTCGATCAGGTGGTGGTGCGTATATAACGCTGTAACCTTTTCTCATATCCCATATACATATATTTACATATATATGCGTATATAATGCCATCTGGTCATGGGTCAATGTGCATATGCAAATGCATGAAATGCATATGAAATACGTCAATAAAATCTCTCGGTGTGTCATTAGGCCATTATGCCTCTGATTAATATCTTAAAATAAAATTTACCAACATACGTATTTTTGAGACCCATGAACAGAAGATAATAATAATTCACATGGGGAATCAAGAATATAGAAACCCCTAGTATTTCTATGAATAGAGTAATTTATGGAAATCATGAGTTTGCTCGATTCTTCCGTATAATTTGGACCATGCCAAAAGAAAGAAGGGATAGCCTTAACATACTTGGAGTAGGGAAAAATTCGTATGAAATTCTTTGAAAAGGTTGCACCGTACTCTCTTAGAATCGCAAAATCTCATGTTGCTACTGTGCTCAGAAATCTCGTTGGATTTTGGTTGAAGAATGAAAATCTTCACTGCCGCAGTGAACTTAATGTGCTAAAGAAAAATTTGAAATTGGTAAAAATTGGGTGATCGTTGGCTAGTAAGAGTGACCGAGAGGGGCAACAAAACAACTCGCCAGAACTCTCTTAATCCATCAACCCCTAACTTAAAATGGGATTGTTGCCTTTTCTTTTGGTATTGAATATATTAGAATTGAAGTGTTTTTTTTAGAATGGACTATCAAAATGCTCACGTTATTCCTAGGTATTGAAAAACATTGAAATGAATTTGCAAGGTTTGTTTTGAAAGCTTTAAAGGTGGAGGTGTCTTGTAACTAAGGCACTAAAATGCCACCTAACATAAAAGGAGTAAGAGTCATTTTCTTAATAAGGGCTTGCTACCACGTTTTGGTGGTGGGAATTATTGATCTGTATCCGCTTATTAGTTAATTAAGTAATGTCCCGTTACCTAGTAATTAATCAATTACCCGCATAATTAAAAATTATCTCAAATTGCTTAAAATTCTATTTATTTTTAATACACTTTATACATCATACTATCATGGTCATATGGTACCTTGTATGGTATTAGTCCATAAATATCGGATATTAATTCTTGGCCCGAATTTTATCGCAACATGCTAAATTTGGACGAAAATTCATTTTCTTTGACTTGTTTCCCCTTTCACCTTCATGAATTTACTCACCACTTGTTTGAAATAACATAATTCTTATAATCTCCAAATAATCTTTTCATTGGGCTGATGTCAATTACCTTATGACAAATTTAACGTACAATACTATAGGGTGCAACATCGTCGTAATTTAATACTGTGAAGCGTAAAATCATCGTAATATAATACCGCGAGACGTAATATCGATGTAATATTGTGGAGCATAACATCATTCCCCCCTTTGGAACATTCATCCTCGAATGTTGACTGATGCTCTTATTATTTTCATAACTTATAGCTCTTTTGAATCCTCAATACTCTCCTTTTCATTTAGGCAGTTGTGCTGTGAATAAATCCAAAGGCTAGGGCATCCCCCCTTTAGGACTCTTTCCCATGCCATGACTTGTGATCGAATTCCTTCCAATCTCGTAACGGTTTCTATCTTCTATCATGCCGCCTCTACGATACTGACCTTGTAAGTGTGCCTGTGTGACTCTTCTCTCATTTTCCTCCAGCTTTTAGCCAATATCTAGACCTTACTTTGTACACATATACAAGTCTTAATAGGATGCCCCTCTGGGCATCTATGGGTGTACTGAAGTTCTTCGCTCGGTACTTTTTAGAACTTGCAAATATGGTTATATCTTATTTCATAGACCTTGTTATCCATTCGCATGACTTTACCGCATCTACAGAGGTCATACTATACCGTAATTCTTACTTCGATTTATCATTACTGAGGTCTGCAACCAACTCCAAGCTACTCTCGTTGCTTATCCTATATGCATAAAGCTAAGTTTTTTAACGCTTCTTCATTACTGTTCATCTTAAGACTGATGGCCTAATCTCATCTCGTACTTTGTAACTTTTAGCCATCCATTTTTGATTCACAACAATGTTGGGCTGCATTCTTTCATTGATAACTTGAAATTTCTTGCATAATACATATCTACTAGGGCTTATGTTGCATCGAGGAATATTTGAAGTGATTTTCCTAATCCACTTAGGGGTGATACTGTACTTCAATAATCGTATTTTATAGAATCCCAATGTGATTCACCTTACGTGGGTATTTTTAGCCCCTTACAATTCATGCAATCCTCTTTGAGTCATTACTCAATCGAAGGCCCAAACGTCATCTTTTATCTATCACAATTACACCCTCATTCTATTACCGAGGTGGCATCGTAAATGCTATTAGTCTTAGACTCTTTTGAGTTCATTCAGGCTACAATGAGCTTTGTATAATTTAGAGAAACCATCTGCTCTTCTTGTTTTCATAGGCTTAATCCTGAGGACTTACATTTCATTACCTTCTCACTCGCCCTTTCTTATCCTTACTCTTGTCTTCTAGAACCTTGTTGCTTCACCATACAATGGCTTGCGACCTACACAACTCTATTTATATTATTTGTAACCTTTCAACTTTCTTGCATAATAGATTTCCTTATGTCATTCTGGGACATCAAGAGAGTCATCACATCGTTTCTAACACTTCTTTATTGTCTTAATTAGCCTCCTCGATACCTAGAAACCAAAGGCTATGAGATATTCCACTGACTATGCCGCTATCAATCCTGGATATTGAATCCCAGCACTTCTAGCCTTCTATCCAAGGTATGGACTATTCACATATTCTGCCTTTGAGTATCTCGTACGATGTTCACCTTTACCTTACTTACCTTAAAATCTCACATCGTATCTTCTATCTCTTTCATGACCTCCCTTCCACATAGGTATAATTCACATCCATAACTTGAAGCTCTATTATAATACTCGCACCTCTGTTACATACACAATCCGGTGGGAGCTTCGTACTGACTTTTTATGGGGCTCGTACTTCTTCTAACTGCTTTCTTGTATAGCCATTATAGATATGATTGTTGTGTTATTTCTCTTGAACATCAGATATTAAGAGCGATTTTGTCATATTCTCCAACACAACTTCTATAATTTTTCTAGGTCCAATAATCAGACTCCTGATTTACTTAGGTGGTGTAATTCTTTAGTTTCCTCTTATTTATGATCAACCTTTATGTAGGCTTAAGCTATCTTCTGATCTGTGGATCCTGGTATTAATTACTACATTAGCCTTTCATAGGTGCTGAGGGATATTCCTGATAAAATCCATTAACAATTCAATCCTTCGTCTATGACCTGGGCTCAATTATTTCTTTTAATGTATACCAAAATCTTCTATGGCTGTATATGTTTCAGGTACAAAACTTCAAACACTAAAGTGTGTTCATAATGTCACTGGATCGGGATCATTGATCGAATAATTCATTTCGTTCCTTCTTAGCTTTCTTTAATGTAAGCTATTATTTTTCCTGGTCTTTCTTCCCCTTTGTTGCGTGCATACTTAGCTTACCTTAGTTCCTATGTATACCATAGTTTTCATGCAACTCATATGATCTCGAATGTTACTTTTAATTTTACTTTCCGTTCATTATCCACGGTAGGTGCCACTTCCTTTGGAGTGCTTACAATGTTGTAGGGAGACTGTTGTTACACAAGCATTTCTCTTTAGATCGTTGTGCTTAGGTTGAAGCCTTCTTCCTTATTTCCTCAGCTAATCTTTTGTTGTAGTACTTAGGGATAACCCTTGACTCTTGTAAAGCTGTGAGCTTATTACGGACCCTTTCGATGTCCTTCTTACCTATAATTATTCGTAGTTACTTACCTCCATGCCCTTATGCTTGTAGGGCTGCTTCTGAACTGATAATTTTTTACTGTCTTCCAAGTGGCGCTCTCTTTTACTTTCGTAATAATTATATGGTACCTTTAACTATCCCAACTCCTATCTGAATATTTCTCAAGGGTTAGATGTCATAACTGTAAGAAATAATTCCCAAGGTTGGGGTTCCCTATGTTTATCTTGCACGATCTGTTGATTTGTCTGCAACCTCTTGTCTGGCCATAACTAAGCTCCTCCTAAATCAACTATTAACTACTCGTTGGCTCATTCTCATATCATTACTCCGCATAATCTTTCTTGGGTTGTTTCCTTTGTCTTAACTTACATCTTGCACTTGCTCCTTACTTCAATAACATCCCAGGCATATACCTTGACTTCCTTTCCTTGACGTCATGCTTGCATAATGTTCTGGAATCGTAGCATATCTGTAGGATTTAGATAAGTGCCATCTCATTCCTCTTTCATTTATCACATTCTTCCTTTACCATTTCATAGTCACTAGAACCACTTAATTTTGGCTTAATGCCACATTACTCCATATTCCCCCCTTTAGGGATGTACTAAAAACTGAAGCCACGAGGATCTACCTATATATATTTTTCATCTTCATCTTTGGCATCGTTTCTCAACATCAATGATTCTTACTTGCCTTGCGGAAATTCTTTTTTACCAAGGATGACAAATTCCCTTACTCGTGAGGGTGACACTTAGCGTAACTGGCACATACATTCTCTTAAGCTTAACTTTACTCACATTGCTTGCTCTAGGGAAACATCTCCCTGAATGACTATTCTCTGAATTCATCGTGAATCTTCTTTTGTGGTCCGTCCTACTATTTCTGGAATGTGATCTAAAATTCTCATGATGCTGACTACTACCAAATCACTCAGTCCCTAATTAATTTTTAGTTTATCTTGTTTGCCAGTCCATACTGATTTCTGTTACTCTAGGGATTAACTTTCTTCTCTGGTAGTAGCGTTGGAGTTACAAACTTATTTCTCGAAATGAGGATATAACCTAATGGCCTATACTCTTTCGTTGTCTTAAGGCCTGTCACCTCTCGTCTCTTCATTCACTTGACTAGACTGTGTAATACTGTCATTTCTTCTTCTTCTTCTTCTTCTTCTTCTTCTTCTTTTCTACCGTCTTTATCCATGTATCATACTTTATTCATAATGCTTCCTTATCTCTCTTCTCATTACTCTGCTAATATTTCTACATATCCCCTTTCATGTGAAAACTTCAACACGACATTCTTTCGCTTTTAGCTCTCCTTGCTTCATTCATCGGCTCTCTGGGTTGCTCAACATCCTCGCTCTACTATGGATGAAAGCCACACTTAAGGTAATATTTATCCCATCCAGGCTTTCAGTGCCTATCTTCTGAATGCTAGTATTCACATCTAATCGTAATATTCTAGAGTGCACCATCTGGGTGTCTCACAAGAAGATCTATTTGCACATTTGTAATACCCTTTGGAAATGTCAACTGATTCAAACAATTCACCTATCATATCTTCTTATACTAAATCTGATAACCCCCATAGCGCATATCTGGAATGGGTGCGACCAATGGTATATACCTCTATTACTATTGAATATAACTCAAAAAGCTTACGTTCCTCTGCCTGAATTATAAATACTGTTAATCTTTGTTGACTGGGCGCCTCATACCCTTCTTTATCTTGCTTCTTTTGCTTGTTGAAACTTCTATTTATCTTCTTAATCTCTCATTTTCTTTCATCATAAAGGTGGATAGGCATTCTTTCCATAAGGCTTCTTATCAAGAAGCTTGCACCTTTCAGTACACACATGATCTGCTGAAGATCTCACATTTACTTTCATAAGCTTGATACAAAGTCGAGTTCCTCTAATTCAGCACTTCCACAGCTATATCTCTTATCGATCATCTTTCTGAACGTAAGCATTGTTTTATTATGAATAAAAATAGAAGTTTGAGACTTGAATTCTTATAAGTGAGCTCTACCACACGATCTAGAGTAAGAAGAAAGAGTGACAGTCTTAAATGCCCTGTAGCCTCCTTCTTATAAGTTTGGTGCACGACACACCCATAAACAAGACTCTACTACACACGGCTTGAAGACTCCCTAGGACAGAACTCCTCTAATACCACTTTTGTCACGACCCAAATCGATGGGCCGCGATGGGCACCCGTTACCTTACTCGATCGTGTACCAAGGTAACGTATGATTCTTATTACCTCATCATATACACGTGACATACGGGACTAATAGGCCAACATAATCATTTATAAACTCCAAGCCGTACAATCTTCCACATTTACAGCATATGTCTAAGAGCCTCTAAGAATACATAAATGTCACAAAGGTCGGGATAGAGTCCCGCCATACAAAACAATACCCGTCTAAATCATACTAACCAAACAAGCGACTCCGAAGCAATGGAGCGCACCAACATCTTCCGCTGAGCTGATAGCCTACTTGGAGTGCTCTCGACCTGTCTATCAGGACCTGCGGGCATGAAATACTGCATCCCCAAGAAAAAGGGATGTCAGTACGAATATGTAATGAGTATGTAAGGCACATAAATAAGTACACAAGAGACATGGAATAAATATAGAGCACATGACTCAACCTGTAAACCTGAATAGCTTTGTAAATCATAAGTTACTTTTAGCGTCATGCATATTCATATGAATGTCATGTCGTGCATAGGTACATGTTTCATAACATCATCAGCCTCTGAAGGCATCCCATCATATCATATCGGCCGTTGTGGCAAAATCATCATCATATACCAGCTGATCAGGTGGTGGTGCGTATATAACTCCATAACCTTTCACATATCCCATATAAATATATATACATACATATATAACGCCATTTGAATATACATACATATATACGTGTATATAACGCTGTTTAAACCATATTTCAGCCATTGTGGGCAATATCATCATCATATACCAACTGATCAGGTGGTGGTGCGTATATAACGCCGTAACCTTTTCCCATATCCCATATACATATACTTACATATATTCGCATATATACGCCATCTAGTCATGGGTCAATGTGCATATGTAATTGCATGAAATTCATATGAAATACGTTAATAAAATCTCTCCGTACGTCATAAAGCCATTAAGCCTCTGATTAATATCATGAAATAAACTTTGCCAACATATTTATTTTCGAGACCCATGAACAGAAGATAATAATAATTCACATGGGGAATCAAGAATATAGACACCCCTAGTATTTCTATGAATAGAGTAATTTATAGAAACCATGAGTTTGCTCGTTTCTTCCGTATAATTTGGACCATGACAAAAGAAAGAAGGAATAGCCTTAACATACCTAGAGTAGGGAAAACTTTGTATGAAATTCTTGGAAAAGGTTGCACCGTACTCTCTTAGAATCGTTAAATCTCATGTTGCTACTGTGCTCAAAAATCTCGTTGGATTTTGGTTGAAGAATGAAAATCTTCACTACCGCAGTGAAATTAATGTGCTAAAGAAAATTTTGAAATTGGTAAACATTGGGTGGTCGTTGGGTGCTAAGAGTGACCGAGAGGGGCAACAAAACAACTCGCCAGAACTCTCTTAATCCATCAACCCCTAACTTAAAATGGGATTGTTGCCTTTTCTTTTGGTATTGAATATATTAGAATTGAAGTTTTTTTTTAGAATGGACTATCAGAATGCTCACGTTATTCCTAAGCATTGAAAAACATTTAAATGAATTTGAAAGGTTTATTTTGAAATCTTTAAAGGTGGAGGTGTCTTGTAACTAAGGCATTAAAATGCCACATAACATAAAATGAGTAAGAGTCATTGTCTTAATAAGGGCTTGCTTCCACGCTTTGGTGGTGGGAATTATTGATCTTTATCCACTTATTAGTTAACTAAGTAATGTCTCGTTACCCAGTAATTAACCAATTATCCGTATAATTAAAAATTATCTCAAATTACTTAAAATTCTACTTATTTTTAATACACTTTATACATCATACTATCACGGTCATATGGTACCTTGTATGGTACTAGTCTATAAATATCGGGTATTAACAATTGGCTCGAATTTTATCCCAACATACCAAATTTGGACGAAAATTGAATTTCTTTGACTTGCTTCCCCTTTCACCTTCACGAATTTACTCACCACATGTTTGAAATAGCATAATTCTTATAATCTCCAAATAATCTTTTCCTTGGACTGATGTCAATTACCTTATGACAAATTTAACATACAATACTACAGGGTGCAACATCGTTGTAATTTAATACTGCGAAGCGTAAAATCATCGTAATATAATACTGCGGGACGTAATATTGATGTAATATTGTGGGGAATAACACTTCTCCAAGGTGTTAGTCTTTCAAGGATAACGTGGTCTGATACCAATTGATGTTTTAGACGTCAATACCACACAAGAAGAAAAGGTTTATTTGTGTGGTACCCAATTTTCTAGTGTTGTCTCTCTAGAAGAACCTGGTTTTTCTTGGTGTTCCAACTTCTACTGTTGCGGAATAATAAAAGCAGTAAAGTAAAAACACAGAGATTTTTACATGGAAAACACCTGGCTCAAAAGGTGAAAAAAAATCATGACCTACTCTTCAGTAGGATTTGCTCAAACTCTTCTCTAAAACTCTGAGCCAAACGGACTTACAAAATAAACTCTTTTGTAATCCTAGGACTAACTCTAATCCCTTCGTAGTAACTAGCCTCTAGCTAATGTCTATAAGCTTCATGTTAACTCTAACTTGAACAATGCGTACCTATTACAATTGCTTTTATGAAAGCTGAAGAGATACAATATTAAATCTCCTACTACAACCAACTAGACTCAGTGACAAACAGACGGAACTGGTTCTTCTAGCATGTCTGTAGCCTTTGTAACGCACAATAATTCTGCTTGCAAAGTATCTGGGAATTTTGTTTTCAGATCTTGATTCACTTCTGTACTTGTGCGTTCTTGATTCAAGCAAGAATACTTCAATTATTTATAAATTCAGTTTTTGAGTTTGTCGTTCAGTTCTAGTACAACTCTACCTGGGAGAACGAGTTTGTATTAAACTCAACTTCCTTCCTTCATTACTGTCCTTGCTGAATTCAACTTCTATTCTCTTATCAGTTTGCAACCTTTTCACATTAGAAGACACTCTCCTTGTTCATTGATACTTCACAATCGCATTCATCTCCTATGCATATAAGGTTTGTGTGTCAACGCGTCAGGTCAAATGTGTATGCTCTGATGGACCTGGTTCAACTGGTCAGACATTTGTCAATATTCAAAACTATGCAGTGACTTGGGTCAACATTTACTATAGCATAAACTTTTGCATTAGTAAACTTCTTATTTACTGTGGCTACTGTTGTATTAGCAAATTTCTTATTTACTGTAGCTACTTTTGCCTCAGTAAAACTTCTAGTTTACTGTGACTGCTTTTGCATTAGTAAACTTCTGGTTTAAATTAAAAAATCAGGCGGGTAACTTCGCACATACATATTATTTTACCCCCTATGATTGTGGAAACATGAAGATTTTCAATCTTCCAATTATTTGTAGTCTCAATATGATAGCCAGTTGTATTAGTAAACTTCAGGTTTACTACAACATATGTTTTGACCATAATCATATAATAAGAATGACATATTTGTATGTAAACCCTTCTATAGCCTTCATTTGTTATCGACAATCTAATATTTATCAGACACTACTGGTGTCATGTGTCTTCTAGACAAACAATTAGCTCTTCAGGAGTTTTTGATAAATTTTGTACTATCAAATATTGCTCAGACACTTCTGGTAGCATGAGAGAAAATCGTAATCAAATAAATAATGTAAAGACAATTCTAAATTATAAATGTAAGAAATTAAGAATTTAAGTAATTTTACCACCAACTTTGTGACGAATATTTCAGGGAGAAATGCCATTAACATATGAATATTTTATATCTAAGCGGCAACCACATAGTCAATACATCCTTCATGGAAAGATATATGAGTTGTTATTTCCTTCGGGAAACTCAATGCGGTACAGTAGAAAGCATTCTAAAAGAATGCATTTTCCTTAGAATGATACTTAATAAAATTTTCAAGATGTTTTACGTACAATAGGTATATGCGGCAATGATTTTTATGCCACAAAATAATATTTATATCCTCTGTTATTCTAGCTCTTCAGGAGGTGATAGAGGTATTTCTTCATTCACTCCAGGGAGTGAAAAGATGCTTAAAAATAACTTTGAATAGCTCATTATTTTGTTTAAGCACGGAAAGACACAGATTCATAATATTTTCCTACTTCAGGAGGAAATTTCAATTGTGTTACTTCTTCGGGAGAAAATTTAAAATATGAAATATTGAGTATATATTCTCTCAATCATATTACTTCTTCTGGAGGTGAATTGTTTTACATCAAGAGCGCGTTTATATATTGTCACATTCACTTCAGGAAATGGATTAATATTTATGAAAAATTCTTATCCTTCAGGGAATGAAACATAATTATCTGAACATGCATTAACCACATCACATTGTGATGCTTCAAACCTCGTTTAAGATATTTGCTACTTCAGGAGCAAATCGAGGCATGTACGTAGTATGGAGAATTTTTCTCTAACTTATCTTCAATTGTAACCATAACAAGCCTAAATTATCATTTCTGGTGGTCATAAGCATATACCACTTCTGGTGGTTAAAAAAACTTAGTTACAATGAGATATACAAAAGATTTCCACTTCTGGTGGTCGTACTCTGTTAGAGTTCAAGTGAACCATAAAATTAAGTCATAACAAGACTTAGGAAATATGCAACTGCCGGTGACTATATATTTTTTGAAAACTTCCATAATTAGCCATCAATAAAGATGAAAATAATAAATCACGGTCCCTTCTCGCAATATTTTTCTTCAGGAACAAATTTATAGCATGAACTGCTAAGTGAATCAGTTATGCTCCTTAGGACCCTGAACAAAAAACATATTGTTAGTAGCAAAAACAAGAATGTCTGATATGAAGGAAGTACTAACTTTTTAAGTAGAATTCTTAATATGGCGATTGGATCTGATTTATATCTATAGACTTTTGCTAACTCAACTCAAAAAATAGTTAGTGTTAAGCAATATATTAAAGTGCAAAAATTAACGTCACAAGTCCTTTGCTACAAACCTACTTCAAGATAGCAAAGCAGCAAGGGAAAATATTTTATCGTTTATAAAGACAAAGTGATATAGTAAAACCTTTAAACCAAACATGGAATCATTTTCACGCTTACTTTGATAATATGGAAATAAAATACTGACGCTAAAGAAATATCAATCGTTCAACCCACTGTAAAAATGGTAGCAATCCATAAATACAACAATTTGATCTTACTTACAGAAAGAACCGATGCCTCCGGACGAGGATAACTATAGTAATACGTCTTTCAAAGTATGTGCTCAAGGCAGAGTCTCGTGCTGATAATGTGTTATGAAATAACGACTGTAAAGAAATAAACTGAAGACAAGTATAGATAGAGAGAGATTGATGTCTTATTCAATTTTCAAATCGATGTACATAATGAAATGAAATCCCCTCTGTTTATAGAAGAAAGAAAGTTGCTGTATAAGCTGCTAGTGCAAGCTGCTATGCAAGCTGCTGTGTAAGTTGCTTGTAAGTTGCTACTGCAAGCTGCTGTGGAAGCTGCTACTACAAGCTGCTACTGCACCAGATATAAATAATCTTCTATCGGGGTTAATATTTATCCATAACGGAGTACCGAAATGATAAGCTTCTTCAGGAAGCTTATTTCCAATAGAGTATCACATAAATAAACATATTTACGACGGAGTCCCATATGGATAACCTTCTTCAGGAAGCTTATGAACATCCATAATATAATATATATTTATAACAGACCGTAGATAGTTGGCATGATATATAAGTTAAACTAAATTGGCAGTTTCAACTTTTATTTAGCTGAGGGTTTTGTGGGCTCTAATTAGAGAAGTATATTAATTATAGAGGCTTTTGGCTGGTTGCTAATAGACAGGATTACTCGTTGGCCCTCCTTATATGTATAGATTGATAGATATTAGATAGATGGAACAAAGTTTATTTATTTTCGGTGCAGGAAGAAGCCAAACTCGTCAGTTTCCCATGTAAGGTCAAATATTTTAGTGTTTGTTTACAATGGTGGACGCCTGGAGATAATATGTCCTTCCTCCTTTCTTGAAAAAGAAAAAAAAAATTATAGCCAGGTAAAGAAGAACAATTCGTTTTCTTGTTCAAGCAAGCAGACAATCACATATTCATAACGCACCTAAATGTATATACATGCACAATCAGTTAGAGATTTTTCTCACCAGGCGCACCTGATGTTACAAAGTACGGACTTAATTAAGGTAATCTCAAATATTGAGCACCAAAGCCCTGAAGAACATAAACTCCATTTTACTTACATAACAATATTCTCCTAACTATTATTGATGGTATGTGATATTTACTTTAAAGTATATACATTTATATGTATATCGCCTCATGTTTTATTCTTGTATTGTGGATGATCCGGAAGCAATTGGCGACGAAAGGTGTGAGATTAGAGCCAAAATGGACAAAAAAAGGAAAAGTGGCATTTTCAGCATCGTAGGCAGCGCACCACGCTACCTGTGGCGCCAGAGGAAATGTGTGCAAATCATCAGCACCAGGGACAGCGCCTAGCGCTGGGCTGGGCGCCGGTGGCGTGATTTCTGTCCAACTTTTCCCGGGACAAGGTTATTTCGGCCCTAGACCTACCCAACGCGTATAAAAGAAGTTCTAAACCTAATTTGGAGGAGATCAAACATACGTTGAAGGAGAATAGACGTGGAGGAACACACACCATGCTTTGAAGGAGACTTCTAACTAGTTTTTCTTCTCTTCTCTTCCTTTAATTTTATAGTTTCTTTGTTCTAGAGTTTTGGGTGCTACATGAACGTTGTATTTTGAAGCTAGAATTTTTTTTATTATTTTATCATATTGGTTTATTTATTCAATCTTGCGCTTAATTATTTTATTGCTTGATCTCCAATTGAATACTATCTACGAATCTAGGATTGAACTCAGGAGAGGAAATTCTTGATTGCATATAAGATTGAGTAGAGCAATATCTTAACTCTGAGAGGAGCGGATTTGCGGTTAGGATAGGAATATACCTAATCGCTTGCTTGGTTACTATACATGAATTATTAATGAGTTGTTGTTAATTCTAATTCAATAGGAATATAGGCGTTATGTTAGCTTGAATAGACGAGTAGTATTTCGGGAGAAGGCTACGAGTAATATCAACCCTGTCAATCAATAAACTAGATAGATTAATTAGACAATTTAAGTGAAAAATTCAACAGGGTTGTTAGCCAACCCATAACTGTAGAATATCGTCTCTCATTGAATTTGTCTCTAAAATTTTGCCAACTAGTTTCTTTAATCACTTAATTTGTTACTCTAGATTAATTTGAGGTAAATATTCATACGTTAGGATTCACTTGAATATATTAATTGTTTGGGTTTAATTTAGTTGATAATTAATCACAAGTCCCTGTGGGTACGATATCTGGACTTACAATCCTATATTACTTGTCGACCATGTATACTTACGTTTGCGTTTGGGAGCAACTTGTTTTTGGCGCCGTTGCCGGGGACTTAGAAATTATCTGTTCTACTAGATTGGGTTTTTACTTTTTGTCTATTCAAGTTTTTATTTTTATTTTTATCTTAGTTTAATATTTTATTATCTTTGTTTTACATGGAATCTTGAAACGAGAAATGATCGAATATTGGTTATTCTTATTATGGCGATCCTTGTCCATATTGTGGAGGACCACACTTGTGGAAAAATTATGAATCTCAATATTATGAGTGAAATATTTGTAATATGTGTGTGGTGGTTAAGGTGGCCATTGGGATGGTTTTCCTAATTCTTATTATCCTTCTCAGAGCTCTTATTATAATGTTTCTAATAATATTTATGAGTTTGATAGAAGCAATGAAGTGGAGGATATGGAACGTGATGCTCGTATTATGGACATAATAAGGAAAGTAGCCGAGCAGCAAGATGAAAATCAGAAGGCTATTATGGACATGATAAGGCAAGTAACCGAGCAACAAGATCTTGACGCCTTAGTGATTAAAAGACTCCAGGCTAGAATGGACGAATTAATAGCCAATTTCCAAGAAGAACCTCAACTCGACGAAGAGAGCGAGTTTCCACAAGAAGATTACTTTGAAGAAGCAGATATAGTGAGCAAATCTTAGCTAGAGGAACAAACTCAACTAGTAAAATCTCATGAGTTTCTCCGTGATGGAGTTTCAAATATGACAGAACAATTGATAGAAGGAAGAATCGAGCTCAGGCAAGAGATGGACCAATTTGACTCAAATATCCATGACCTGCAGGCTCATTTGAATAAAAAGTTGAGGCGTCTGATGCCCTACAACCCATTTTTGTGGATATTGGTCAGCTTGTGGAGCAGAAAGAGGAATTCCAACTATTCGACCAAAATATTATTAATGGTGTCAAGGTTGACAAAGAGTGCAAAATATAGGATGTCAAAAAATAATGTGATTTTGGATTTGGAGCTTATTGGACCTCATTCTAAACACTTTTCAACATTGTGTTTGGTTGGTTACATGAGAATTGATCCATTCGAGCATATGGAGGAGTCAATAGATGGGGAACAAAGTGCTTATATTCTGAAATTTGTGATGCTAAGGAGACAAAATGACATCCCTCGGTTAAGGGCCAAGAAGTGCAAGATGTGAAACTTATTGTTTGGTTCCTTTATTTTTACGCCACCGCCATAGGAACGTGACAGAAAATTTGATGCAAAGTTGGGGGCGCAATTCATATCCTCAAGGTGGAAGGAAAAATGGTGAAGCGATGGTGTTGTGCCACGACTATTAATAAGGCGCTTGTTGGGAAGCAACCCAATTCTATTTCTTTTTTCTTTTTGTTTATTATTATTGTTTTTTTAGTGTTATTTTTGTGTTTTGTAGGAGTAGGAGCATGGAGTAAAGCCATTAGGCATGAGAAAAAATCGAGCATGTGGTTGAAACTAAGTGTAGGGTGCCCGCACAAAGGATCATACAAAGTCTAAGTATCCCCTGAGCTGCTAATTCTTCGACCTTTGGCCTACCAGGGAGTTTTCTTTTCACCCTACTTTGTTTTATATTTTTTTTATGCATCGGAGACTATGTATAGATTAAGTGCGGGGTGGGAAGACTACTTCTTGTGATGTATTTTGTATAACTTGTAATTAATTAGTTTCTTGTAGTAGTTTGACTTAGTCTAGTTTTAAATCTAGTGTGTTTTAGGAAAAAAAATATTAGAAAAATCCTGGACTTTTTCCGACGATGGTCCTTTTGGAAAATTTTCTTCAGAGATAAAGTTTGATTAAAAACATCAAAAAGATTTTTTTTGTTTTTTTAAGGATAGCTGGGTAGCATCCCTTGGTTTTTCTTTGGGCTCTGGTTCTTTTTCAAGGGTGTAGCTCGAACCGGGTACTTTAATTTTTTTTAGGAGTAGTTAGGAATAAAATTAGCTGCTTTAAGCTACCTAGTGACATGTTTAGTGCTGGCACATTAGGCTATGACGTACAGTCTATTTTGTGATGTTTTTGCTCAGTTGTTTGACTTGTATTCCACATAGTGCAATATTGCTTAAATTTCTCAATTATGTGTGCTTGCTTGACTTGAGAGTTGAACATAACTGTCTTGATTGATTGATATGCAATGTGTGTATGAGGATTTATGATCTTCTGTGCTATCCTGCATAGTCTAGAGCTTGTCCCGTGTGTTTTCAAAGCGAAATCATTAAGTTATGCAGTCTAGGAGATGAGGTAGGCGTTTCTTGCTTGATCATAGATGTGCTTGTCACATAAAGATAAAAATTTCGTTTCTAACCCCTTTGAGCCTATAGACCTTTCTTTTGGAAACCACATTACAAGCCATATCCCTATTTTATTCTTAATTTGAGATTGTTGAACTTTTACCTCCTAAAGAACTTAGTCACTAAATGAAGTAAGGTGAGAGATTGGGGAGTAACTTTTGAGTGGAACCATGGAAGGGCCCGTTGGTGCGCTAAAGTTGAAATCAAAAGTCACTAGCCGATGAACTTTAGTGTATGGAGTGTGTGTAAAAAAAAGAGAGAGATAAAGAAAAAGAAAAATTGCAAGAGGAGAAAAAAATATGATAGTTTAAGTATGTTGAAAAGCACACACCTCCAATTCTTATTAATTTGTGCTAGTGGAGTATATAAGTGTTTCATTGACAAAGGGGTTATGTTGTATATGGTTTGTGGCAAGTGAATTGGTTGAGAAGTATATGTGATCGAATTGTGAATGTAGTGTATTAAAGTACTTAGCAAGGTTAGTCACTATTCCTAAATGTATCATACCCATACCTTAGACTACATTACAACCTTAAAGTCCTAATTGATCCTATATTTGGCAAGCTTAGATTAGTAGAGATGTACATTACGGGAAAGCTTATGGTACGACCACAAGATGCATATGAATTCTTTGTGAGAGTGAGCGAATTTTTTTCAACTTTGTGATGTCCTTAATTTATATTCAAAAAATCACATTTGAATGTTTGGACTAGTCTATATTCACTCTTTCATTTATTGGTGAAGACACATGATCTCATGAATGATTGGCAATGTTGTAAACTTTTCTTGTTGGGTGAGTGCGCGAGTTGAGGGTGCTTAGTGGTAACGAATTAGCTTTTGAGGTTGGGTGGTTACAAATAGGTTGTTGAATTGAGTGAGTTGGAATGTTATTCTTGGGAATGCTTAAAATGGTAATAATGTAATGTTTTGTATGTTCATGCTTGACTGTCGGTGTTGATCATAGTCGAGGGTAGAGTGTATGGTTAGAAGTTAAAATGCTCCTCTATAGTTGAGATTTGTACGTAGTTGGGGGTATATATGATAGTCATATTGCTCGAGGATGATCAAGAGTCTAAGTGTGAGGTGCTGATATTTAGCTTAAAGTATATATATTTATATGTATATCGCCTCATGTTTTACTCTTGTTTTGTGGATTTTGGATGTAAAATGTGTTGATTTATATTAATTTGAGGAGTTTTTATGTGTAGGGATGATCCGGGAGCAATTGAGGGTGAAAGGTGCGAGATTAGAGCCAAAACAAACGAAAAAAGGAAAAGTGGCTTTTTCAGCGCCCCACGCTACCTGTGGTTCCAGAGGCAGTGTGTGCAAATCATCAGCACCAGGGACAGCGCCTAGCGCTGGGTTAGGCGCTGGTAGCGTAAATTCTGTCCAACTATGCCCGGGACAAGGTTATTTCGGCCCTAGACCTACCCAACACGTATATAAGGCAATCTAAACCTAATTTGGAGGAGATTTAACATACTTTGAAGGAGAATAGACGTGGGGGAACACACACCATGCTTTGGAGGAGGCTTATAACTATTTTTTCTTCTCTTCCTTTAATTTCATAGTTTCTTAGTTCTAGAGTTTTGGGTGCTACATGAACTTGCAGTTTGAAGCTTGAATTGTTCTTATTATTTTATCATATTGGTTTATTTATTCAATCTCGTGCTTACTTATTTGATTTCTTGATCACCAATTGGATACTATCTACAAATCTAGGATTGAACTCGGGACACAAAATTCTAGATTGCATATAAGATTGAGTAGAGCAAGATCTTAACTCTGGGGGGGGGGGGGGAATTTGCGGTTAGGATAGGAATATACCTAATCGCCTTACTTGGTTACTATACATGAAATATTAGTGCGTTCTTGTTAATTATAATTCCATAAGAATATATGTGTTAGATTAGCTTGAATAGACGAGTAGTACTTCGGGAGAAGGCTACGAGTAATATTAACTTTGTCAATCAATAAACTAGATAAACTATTAGACAATTTAAGTGGAATATTCAACGGGATTGTTAGCCAACCACAACTCTAGAATATCGTCTCTAAAATTTCGCCAACTTGTTTCTTTAATCTCTTAATTTGTTATTCTAGATTAATTTGAGTTAAATATTCATATGTTGGATTTGCTTGAATAGATTAATTGTTTGGGTTTAATTTAGTTGATAATTAATCACAAGTCTCTGTGGATACCATATCTGGACTTACAATCCTATATTACTTGTCGACTACGTATACTTACATGTGCATTTGGGAGCAAAAATATATGTAAAGCACCACTCAAATACGAATAATAAAAGTAGTAAGTAGTAATGAGGAGAGGCTAGAGATGGGAATAGGGAGCTGATTGCTGCATGTTCAATCCATGTGCAGAGTAGTTCTAATAATATAGCAGCCAAGTTCAAAGGAAGTTAGTGACTTGATTTCACATTTATCAAAGTGCCTATTTTTTCATAAACTAAATATTGAATTGACGAGGATGGTTTTGAGTTTTAAACTGTATCGATTGTTCTTCAGACTACATCATTAATTGTCACGGCCCGAATTTCCCACCCTCGGGACCGTGATGGCGCCTAACGTTGAACTTGCTAGGCAAGCTAACGTAAATATCCAATTTATCTTATTCCTTTATTATTACAAAATAGCATACGAAAAGACAACACTAACATAGATAGAAGTACAA
Organism: Nicotiana paniculata; assembly: GCA_005239505.1. NCBI lineage: Eukaryota > Viridiplantae > Streptophyta > Magnoliopsida > Solanales > Solanaceae > Nicotiana > Nicotiana paniculata. The sequence continues at coordinate 19,633 of ML306162.1, forward strand.
AATGAAGCAAGGTGTACAAGCTCAATATATGCCTTTACGGAATTTCACAAAAAACCCAATCCCAAAACTTTGGAGTCACAAACTCACGAAATGCCTATGAATGATACACCTAATGATCTGAATGAAATAAGTACATCTGTTTCTGAAGTAACTAGAACAAAATACAAGAAAAGAAGTAGGAAGGGACGCCAAGGCCTGCGGACGCCTGCAGGACTACCTCGGGGTCTCCACTGGACTGAAGGCAACAACCTCGGTCTATGGTCCGTAGGAACCTACACCAGGATCTGCACAAAAGTTCAGAGAGTAGCATCAGTACAACCGACCACATGTACTAAGTAAGTGCCGAGCCTAACCTCGGCGATGTAGTGATGAGGCTAGGACACGACAACCCAAGTCAACCTGTGCAGTTTAACAGTATATAGAGAAAAATAATACAACGAAAAATAGACAGTAAGCATAAGGGAAAAGGGGAACATGCTGAGGGGAGGAAATATCAAATAACGAAAGTAACGAGGTAAGGCACAATTTAGATACGAATTTAAGCAACGGAATAGTAAACGAAAACAAGTGCACGGAATCCCCCTTCATGCTTTCACTCACGTCCTCACCATCAGAATCAATATATTCGGCACGGCATCACCCTTCATGATTTTACCTCACAATATCATGTCACGACATTATCCTTCGTGCATTATCTCTCATATCATGGCACGTACAACATCACCCTTCGTGCTATTACAAATCACAATATTGGCACGGCATCACCCTTCGTGCATTAGCATTCACTCAAACTCTCACGCACGACATCACCCTTCGTGATGTTACACTCTTTCTCACCCAAACACATCAAATGATAGCAATCTAACAAGGAACAATATAACGGAGTAAACGGAAATAAACTATAACCTCCCGGCAAGGGAGTCAACAACTATATCCAATCTCACGTAGTGCATAACATCACATAAAAATCTTTGACTGAAATTAAAACTCAACACTATTCAATATCAAAGAATTTCCACCAACATGGATAACAATAAAGTGAAACTCAAGTATTACTTAATGAAAAACAACATAGATAACAATATTCGACTCATGGGCATGCTTAACACCAACGTGTAGGTACTCCTCACCTCACCTATATGTTGAACACGATACCTACACATAGCAAATAGGACACAACACCTATTCCCTCAAGCTAAGGTTAAGCCAAACACTTACCTCAAATTCCACGACCAAACTAAAGCCTCGATTACCGCTTTACCTTTTGAATTTGACTCCAATTCACTTGTATCTAGACATATTCAACTCAATAACATCAATAAATGGCAAACAATTCCATACCAACGCTTAATTATAGGTTTTACATCATTCTTCCCAAAAAGTCAAAAATTAACCCCGGGCCATCTTGGTCAAAACACGAGGTTCGGACCAAATCCCGATCACCCATTCACCCACGAACTCGAATATGTAATTAGTTTCGAAATCCGACCTCAAAACGAGGTCTAAATTCCAATTATTCAAAAAAACCCTAACTCTAACCAAATCCCCAATTTTCTACCATTAAAATCCTAGAATTCTTGATAAAATTTGATGAAAATCATTAGGAAATTGGAGGAAACTAGTTAGGGGTTACTTACCTACGATTTGGGAAGAAACTCTCTTGAGAAAATCGCCCTTGGTCTCCTATTTTGGTGAAGAAATGAAAATGAAATCGGATGAAGCATCTAACTTAAACACATTGCCCGACCAACACACCTGCGAAGCGCAGGTGCGGAAAAATCCACCGGACCTACGGAAATGGGCAAGGCCCTTGGGGGTCGCACCTGCGGAGATGCATCCGCACCTGCAGAACCGCTTCTGCGAAGATTGTGTCGCTCATGCGGAAAAGGGCTGGCTGGGGCTGGACCGCACCTGCGGTCTCGCACCTGCGACCCAAGGCTCGCAGGTGCGGGCACACCAGAACTGGTGCACCACCAGTGGTTCTTCAACTCTAAATACTCCGGAACCTACCCTAAACTCACCGGAGCCCTCGGGACTCCAGACCAAACATGTACACAACCTCAAAAACATCGTACGGACTTACTCATGCGATCAAATCGCCAAATTAACTTCTTAAACAACGAATATAGCATTAAAATCAAAGAAAAATTCCAAAACTTCCAAAGTATAAAATTTCACAATTACGGGTCCAAATCATGACATCCGTTTCATACCAAATTTCACAGACACAACTCAAATATTATATTGAACCTGTACCGGGCTCCGTAACAAAATATGGGCCCGATACCATTAATTTCAAATATAACCAAATTTCCAAAAACTCTTATATTTTCAGTAAATCAATTTCTTTAAAAAATTCATTTCTCGGGCTTGGGACCTCGGCATTCGATTCCGTACATAAGCCCAAGTCCAATATTTTCCTACGGACCCTCCGGGACCGTCGAATCACGGGTCCGGGTTCGTTTACCCAAAATACTTACCGAAGTCAACTTAGATTCAATATTAAGGCCAATTAAGCATTTTTTTCAGTCTTTCACATAGAAGCTTCCCGGATATACGCCCGGGCTACGCATGCAAAATGGGATGAGATAAAAGGGGGGTTTTAAGGCCTCGGAACACAGTTTTAACTTATAAAACAAGGGATGACCTTTTGGGTCATCATATTCTCCACCTCTAAAACAATCATTCTTCCTCGAACGGACATAGAATAGTACCTGAATAAGGGAAAAGATGGGGATAACAGCTCTGCATATCGGACTCGGACTCCCGGTAGGCTGACCTCTTCACTGGACACGAACTGAAGGATAACTTTTCGATGTCAATTGACGAACCTGCCCATCTAATATGGCTACCGGCTCATCCTCATAGGTCAAATCCTTGTCCAACTGGACACTACTGAAATCTAACACACGGCTGGATCTCTGCGGTACTTCCGAAGCATAGACACATGAAACACCAGATGCACAATTCATAAATTCGGTGGCAACGCAAGCCTGTAGGCCACCTCTCCCACGCTGTCAAGAATCTTAAATTGACCAATGAATCTAGGGCTTCGCTTGCCCTTCTTCCCAAATCTCATTACGCCCTTCATGGGCGATACCCGAAGCAATACCCGCTCCCAACCATGAATGCCAAATCACAAACTCTGCGGTTGGCATAACTCTTCTTCCTGGATTGAGTTGTACGAAGTCTATCCTGAATGATCTTAACCTTATCCAAGGCATCCTTTACTAACTCCGTACCCAACTCACGCTGAAGTGCCCTCCAGAAATGCGAGGTAAACTGCGTGAGATAAAAGAAATAATAGACACGGGCACACCATGAAGGCAAACAATCTCCCTAATGTAGATCTTTACCAATCTCTCCGAAGAATAGGAAATTGCCACAGGGATGAAATGCGCTGACTTAGTCAGCCTATCCGCAATGACCCATACTGCATCGAACTTCCTCTGAGTCCGTGGGATGCCAACAACGAAATCCACGGTGATACGCTCCCACTTCCACTCAGAAATCTCAATCTGCTGCATCAATCCACCAGGTCTCTGTTGCTCGTACTTTACCTGCTGACAATTCAAGTACCAAGCTACATATGCCACAATAGCCTTCTTCATCATCCTCCACCAATAATGCTGCTGCAAATAATAGTACATCTTTGCGGCGTCCGGATGGATAGAATACCAGGAACTATGGGTATCCTCTAATATCAACTCACGAAGTCCATCCACATTGGGTACACAAATACGACCCTGCATCTGTAAAACTCCATCATCACCAACCGTAACCTGCTTGGCATCACCGTGCCGAACTATATCCCTAAGGACACACGAATGAGGGTCATCATATTGCCGGTCTCGAATATGATCAAAAAATGAAGAACGAGTAACTGTATAAGCTAGAACACGGCCGGGCTCAGAAACATCCAACCTCATGAACCGATTGGCTAAATCCTGAACATACAAAGCAAGCGGTCTCTCTCCGACCGGAATATAAACAAGACTACCCATGCTGGCTGACTTCCTACTCAAAGAATCGGCCACCACATTGGCCTTCCCCGAATAATATAAGATGGTGATATTATAGTCTTTCAACAGCTCCAACCATCTCCTCTGCCTCAAATTCAACTCCTTCTACTTGAACAAATATTGCAAACCCTTTTGAGTCAACCTGGTCATCGAGGCTGCAATAGATGAAAAGCCTTCCACAAACCGACAATAGTAATCTACTAAGCCCAAGAAACTCCGGATCTCTGTAGCTGACGTGGTCTAGACCAATCCTTGACTGCTGAAATCTTCTTGGGATCCACCTGGATACCCTCTGCTGATACAACATGACCTAGGAATGCAACTGAGCTCAATCAGAACTCACACTTAGAAAATTTAGCATACAACTGACTGTCCTTCAAAGACTAAAGAACGACTCGAAGGTGTTGCTCGTGCTCCTCCCGACTGCGGGAATAAATCAGAATATCATCAATGAACACAATCACGAAAGAATCCAAATAAGGCCTGAACAACCGGTTCATCAAGTCCATGAAAGCTGCTAGGGCATTTGTCAACCCGAATGACATCATTAAGAACTCATAATGCCCATACCGAGTGCGAAAACTATCTTAGGGACATTGGATGCCCTAATCCTCAACTGATGGTAGCCAGATATCAAATCGATCTTCGAAAATAGCTTGGCACCCTGAAGCTGATCAAACAAATCATCAATTCACGGTAATGGATACTTGTTCTTGATGGTCACTTTGTTCAATTGCCGATAATCTATACACATCCTCATCGACCCATCCTTCTTTTGAACAAACAACACATGCGCACCCCAATGCGAGACACTAGGCTTAATGAAGCCTTTATCAAGCAAATCGTGCAACTTTTCTTTCAACTCCTTCAACTCTGGCGGGGCCATACGATATGGCGGAATAGAAATGGGTTGAGTTCCCGGAGCCAGATCAATGCAAAAGTCAATATCCCTGTCAGGTGGCATACCCGATAAGTCTGCAGGGAACACTTCTGGAAAATCACAGACTATGCGCACAGACTCCGTAGAAGGAACCTCGGCACTAGAATCACAAACATAAGCCAAATAGGCCAAACACCCCTTCTCAACCATGCGCCGAGCCTTCATATATGAGATAACCCCACTGGAAGAATGACCAACAGTCCCCCTCCACTCCAGTCGAGGTAACCCCGGTAATGCTAATGTCATGGTCTTGGCATGACAATCCAGTATGGCATGATAAGGCGACAGCCAATCCATCCCCAAAATAACATCAAAATCTACCATACCCAGGAGCAGAAGATCTACACTGGTCTCAAGACCACCAATAACCACAACACACGAATGGTAGACACGATCTACTACAATAGAATTACCCACCGGTGTAGACACACATATAGGAGTACTCAGAGAATCACGAGGCATAACCAAATAAGGAGAAAAATAAGATGACACATAGGAATATGTGGACCCTAGATCAAATAAAACTAAAGCATCCCTGCTGCAAACTGAAACCATACCTGTGATAACTTCATCGGAGGCCTCAGCCTCAGGTCTGGCTGGAAAAGCATAACATCGGGGCTGGGGCCCACCAGACTGAACTACATCCCTGGGACAGCCTCCTACTAGTTGACCTCTACCTCTAGCGGCCTTGCCTCCACCTCTAACGTCCTGACCTCCACCTCTAACACCTCAACCCCTCCTCTGGCTGGCTGAGCGTGTGGTGGAGCACTTGGTGCGGAAAATATAGCACGAGAACCCTAGTGCTGAGAACTGCTCGAGGCTCGAGGGAAAAATATAGCAATGTGCCTCTGATCGCCACAAGTATAACAAGCCCTCGGCTGCTGAGGTTGCTGACCCTGATGACTGAGTAACCACCTTGAAAACTCTGAAACGGTGGTGCACTGATAGGAGCTGATGGTGCACTGTAGGGAAACTAATCAGGATATTGCATAGGAGAACCACGACCACCTAGATCACTACGAGAAACCTGAAGTGCTGAATGAAACAGCCTAGGAGGATGGCCCTTACCAAAAGAATCCCTGCCTCCAAATGAGGCGCCACTGAACCTGCCAAAATGACGGGGCCTCTTGTCAGACCCCTAACCACCCCCCTGCAAATGAACCATGTCAGCTCGTCTGGCCACATTGGTTGCATCCTGGAAAGAAATATCACTCTGTGTCTCCTTAGCCATCTGTAATCTGATCGGCGGAGCTAGTCCCTCAATAAATCTCCTCACCCTCTCTCACTCGGTGGGAAGTATCATAATAGCATGCCGGGCCAAGGTAAATAATCTGGTCACGTACTGAGTGACGGTCACAGAGCCCTGCTGGAGACGCTCAAACTGCCTCCGTAGATCCTCTCTCTGAGTGATAGGAAGAACTTCTCCAGAAATAGCTGAGTGAACTGGGCCCAAGTCAAAGACGGTGATCCAACTGGTCTGGCCAAACAATAGTCTCTCCACCAAGTCTTAGCGGGACCTGACAGACGAAAGGTAGCAAAGTCGACCCATTGTTCTCCACTATCCCCATGTTCTGTAGAACCTCATGGCAGCTATCCAAATAATCCAGTGGATCCTCTGAATATGCACCGCTATAAGTAGTAGTGAAAAGCTTGGTGAACTTATCCAACCTCCACAAAGCATCAGCAGACATAGCTGCCCCATCACCGGTCTGAGCCATAATACCTAGCTGAACTACCCCAGCTGGCTGAGCTATTGGAGTCCGAAACTGAGGAGCCAACTTCTCCAAAGTGCAAGTAGCGAGAGTCTGGGATCCTCCCCCAGCCTAAGAGATGGCTGGTGCTGCACGAAGCAAACCTTCCTGAGCGACACTCTTGATGAGGCCCACTAGATGGACCAGAGCGTCATGGAGTACTGGGGTTGCAATGAACCCCTCGGGACCTGAGCTGGCCCAACCGGGACTGTCTGGGCAGGAACCTCATCAGCAAACTCTACCTGAGGCTCCGTCACTGGGGCTGCTGCTCTAGCCTGAGCTCTGCCCCTGCCTAGGCCTCTAGCATGGCCTCGTCTTCAACCTCTCGTAGGAGCGGCAACTAGAGGATCGGGCTACTGATTAGTGGATGAAGAAGCACGTATTCTCGCCATCTGTGAGAGAATAGAATCGAAATTCAGTTTGCATTTAGAATTCAAATCGCACAACATATAAGAATAGATGTGAAGTCAATCCTAAACTCTGCAGCCTCTGGGGAATAAGCACAGACATCTCCATACTAAGTTTGTCCATGAATTTGTGAGACGTAGGCAACCTAGTGCTATGTTACCAACTTGTCACGACCCAATTTTTCCACCGTCGGGACTGTGATGGCGCCTAACATTGAACCCGCTAGGCAAGCCAATGTAAATATTTAATTTATCTTATTCCTTTATTATTACCAAATAGCATGCGAAAAGACAACACTAACATAGATAGAAGTACAAAATGGAGCAAGGTTTACAAGCTCAATATATGCCTTTACGGAAATTCACAAAAAAACCAATCCCAGATTTTTGGAGTCACAAACTCACGAACTGTCTATGAATAATACACATAACCGTCTGAATGAAATAAGTACATCTGTTTCTGAAGTAACTAGAACATAATACAAGAAAATAAGTAGGAAGGGACGCCAAGTCCTGCAGACGCCTTCAGGACTACCTCGGGGTCTCCACTGGACTGAAGGCAGTAACCTCGATCTATGGTCTGTAGGGTCCTAAACCAGGATCTGCATAAAAGTGCAGAGTGTAGCATCAGTACAACCGACCGCATGTACTGAGTAAGTGCCGAGCCTAACCTCAGTGAAGTAGTGACGAGGCTAGGACACGACAACCCAAGTCAACCTGTGCAGTTTAACAGTATACGGAGAAAAATAATACAACGAGAAATAGACAGTAAGCATAAGGGAAAAAGGGAACATGCTAAGGGGAGGAAATATCAAATAATGAAAGTAACGAGGTAAGGCACAATTTATATATCAATTTTTGCAACGGAATAGTAATACGAAAACAAGTGCATGGCATCACTCTTCATGCTTTTACTCTCGTCCTCAACATCAATATCAATATATTCGGCACAACATCACCCTTCGTGCTTTTACCTCACAATATCATGGCACGCCATTATCCTTCGTGCATTATCTCTTATATCATGGCACGGCATCATCCTTCGTGCTTTTACAAATCACATTATTGGCACGGCATCACCCTTCGTGCATTAGCATTCACTCAAAATCTGACGCACGACATCACCCTTCATGCTTTTACACTTTTCCTCACCCAAACACATCAAATGATAGCAATCCAACAAGGAACAATATAACGGAGTAAACGGAAATAAACCATAACCTCCCGACAAGAGAGTCTACAATAGAATTAATACCATCCCGGCAAGGGAGTCAACAACTATATCCAATCTCACTTAGTGCATAACTTCACATAAAAATCTTTGACTGAAACTAATACCCAACATTATTCAATATCAAGGAATTTCCACCAACATGGATAACCATAAAGTGAAACTAAAGTATTACTTAACGAAAAACAACATAGATCACAATATTCGACTCACGGGCATGCTTGACACCAACGTGTAGGTACTCGTCACCTCACCTATATGTTGAACACGATACTTACGTATAGCAAATAGGACACAACACCTATTCCCTCGAGCTAAGGTTAAGCCAAACACTTACCTCAAATTCCACGACCAAACTCAAGCCTCGATTACTGCTTTCCCTTTTGAATTTGATTCCAATTCACTTGTACCTAGACATATTCAACTCAATAACATCAATAAATGGCAAACAATTCCATCCCAATGCTTAATTATAGGTTTTACATAATTCTTCACAAAAAGTAAAAAATCGACCCCGGGCCCGCTTGGTCAAAACACGAGGTTCTGACCAAAACTCGATCACCCATTCACCCACGAGCCCGAATATGTAATAAGTTTCGAAATCCGACCTCAAAACGAGGTCTAAATTTCAATTATTCCAAAAGCCCTAACTCTACCCAAATCCCCAATTTTCTACCATTAAAACCCTAGAATTCTTGATAAAAGTTGATGGAAATCATTAGGAAATTGAAAGAAACTAGTTAGGGGTCACTTACCTACAATTTGGAAAGAAACTCTCTTGAGAAAATCGCCCATGGTCTCCTATTTTGGTGAAGAAATGAAAATAAAATCGGATGAAACATCTAACTTAAACACACTGCCCGACCCTCGCACCTGCGGTCAAGCACAGGTACGGAAAAATCCATCGCACATGCGGAAATGGGCAAGGCCCTTGAGGGCCGCACCTGCGAAGGTGCATCTGCAATTGCAGAAATGCTTCTGCGAAGATTGTGTCGCACCTACGGAAAAGGGCTGGTTGGGGTTGGACCGCACCTGCGGCCCAAGGCTCGCAGGTGCGGGCACACCAGAACTGGTGCACCAGCAGTGGTTCTTCAACTCTAAACACTCTGGAACCTACCTGAAACTCACCCGAGTCCTCGGGGCTCCAAACCAAACATGTACACAACCTCAAAAACATCCTACAGACTTACTCGTGCGATCAAATCGCCAAATTAACATCTTAAACAGCGAATTTAGCATTAAAATCCAAGAAAAATTCCAAAAATTCTAAAACTTCCAAAGTATCAAATTTCACAACTACGGGTCCAAAGCACGTCAAATGACCTTTGTTTCATACCAAATTTCACAGACATAACTCAAATCATATTTAACCTATACCGGGCTCCGTAACCAAAATACGGGCCCGATACCATAAATTTCAAATATAACAAAATTTCCAAAAACTCTTATATGTTCAGTAAATTAATTTCTTTAAAAAAATTCATTTCTTGGGCTCGGGTCCTCGGAAATCGATTCAGGGCATATGCCCAAGTCTCATATTTTCCTACGAACCCTCCGGGACCGTCGAATCACGGGTCCGGGTCTGTTTACCCAAAATGCTGACCGAAGACAACTTAGATTCAATATTAAGGCTAATTAAGTATTTTCCTCAGTTTTTCACATAGAAACTTCTCGGATATACGCACAGGCTACGCACGCAAAACGAGGTGAGATAAAAAGAGGTTTTAAGACCTCAGAATACAATTTTAACTTATAAAACAAGGAATCCCGTTAATAGTGGAACAAAAAGAACATGAGAGAATGAATTGATAAAATTTAAACAAATTACAGACATAAACACATCTATTCAGATTTGATCTCCCTCAGACAATAAATCTGCCTTCGATTGCAAAGATAGTCTTGTGTTTCCTAAGTTAAAACATCTATCAAAGTACAAACCAATATGAATCTTCATTTTAGGTCTTGGTAGCTTTCTAAACCTATTCTCCTCAATGTTGTAGAGGAGAGGCTTCTTACCGCCATCAATCATAATTTCACCATTGTTACCTTTTAATTGTACATACCCCATTATTTTGAAGAAACTCCCCATACCTGATAAATTGATAATGTGTTCCTTGACCCATTCTTGCTTCTTATGATCCTTGAGAACGTATAGATCTATCCTTGACAATTCTTCTGACTGGTAAGCTAAACATAATTTCCCATTCAAATCAGCTAATTCACCATTCTCAATTAGTGGAAACTCTTCATAGTAGGGGTCTTTGGGGCAACGAACGGAACTCAAGAATTCTTCATTTTCAATTTCCATCGAAATAATATGCTTTTCTATTCTATCTGCTCTTCCAACCAACCAATAAATTACATTGTTTACACATGTTGAATAAACTTTGTAAGAAAACCATTCTTGGTGTGGTAGGGATTGCCAAGAGCTAGGAATTGGTCCACCATCTCTTAGTGTGAGAGTCTCAAATCTGAATTCCACGGCACTACCACAATAGTTAGAGTTGTAATTAGGGCCAGTCTTGGTACCATATAGATGGACAATCTTGTATGTATTGTTGGAAGGGATATAGGCAACATCAAAACTAACTGATGGATAACTCGAAATTGGTAAGTCTTTGATTTCTTTAGTAGTGGGATTGCATACCTTGTGATTGAAAATGATGAGGTTGGAGAAGATGAAGAAAGAGTGTTCAGGGGCAATAATATCCTCAAAACTGAAATCTTTCTGGATCTCGCTGTTATCAACAGCGACATCCATGGTCGAAATAGAAATAGTTCGACTAATCATTTCCATCCCACTAGGTGAATGCTTGTTGTCAGGTACTTGAACTACACGTGCTCGAGGACGATTCAAGGATTTCTTGTTGTAGAGTCTTCTGAAATGTGGACTAGAGATGGTTCTGAACCACTCCTTTGAGACTGTTTGAAGTTGGTGGACATGTTTAACTGCAAGCCGAGAGAGTATATTCACCAGGACTTCACTAGGCAGATCGATGATGTTAGAGCTCCGTTCCATTCTTCAACTGCTTCTTGATATTGAGAAATCAGAGAGAGATCTAAATTGTTGATCGCATCTCACATATAGCTACTCTCCAACGCAGATTAGTAATGAAACTGAGTCTTTTGGATGCATTATTAGCTGCCAGAGAGAGGAACAATATACTATATATAACTTTTTTTTCCCTGACAATAGCCTTCATTGACTTAAATAAAGATATGAAATATAATAGGTTATACATCAAGATGAGTTTCTTCACTTAAATATAACCAGGGGTGGCAATTTAAGCCCAACCCACCCAGAGATTAATGAATTTGGTTGCAAATATTTTTGCTGATGTGTCTATTTGAGTTGAGAAGTTAACCCATCATTTTTTATAGCCTATTCTGATCCATGAAATAGCAAAAATACAACTCATGAAAGCTTTTCTAGAAATTTAATTAGTTGCCCTATCATTAGTCATGTGCCTAAGTTTAAAAATGAAAAACGAGGTTTTTAAGTTTTGATGTAAATATGAATAATTTTGTAACTGAGATGTGATGAAATTTACTTATTTGAAATAACATAAAAGATTGTTTTCAACTTACAAATTTTAAATACTTATTTATTATTTAAGAAAATATATTTTGATTCTCAAAATACTAATAATATTTTTTTTGTAAAGGAGGGAGTACCTCTTAAGTAGGGAATAGGGCTTTGTGTGTTACATTGTAAAGAAAAAAATATAACGACATAAATATATATAAATCAAAGTTTGTAAAAAGAAATTATCTGGGTTGTTTTTCTCTAAAAGAAATCAACAAAGTTTTCTAAAAATTTCGTATAGTCGGAAGGCTCTTTTCTAAATGAATTGTTTATGGAATAATTCCAACATTAGAAAGAAAAAAAAATCAACTAGACAAACCTTTATCTTGCACAAAAAAATTCTTCAAAAGATTTTCTGAAACATTGTCTTTTTTTTTTTAACCTGTAATTTTCTTAGCTTTTTCTTCTTCTTTCTTTTACAATTCTAAATAGTTATTTAGTTTTAGAAAGTTATAAAAGCTCATAAATAATTGAGTATAAGATTAATCCATATGTATTTTTCAGCTAAAAATTTAAAAGTAGATATATAGCAATCCATCGCCGTGTATGGAATGAATAAATTATGAGGAAGCTAAGAAAGTAGGGAATACAGATATGTGTATAAAAGGTAAAAGATGTTTGTTTATGCAAGATAGAGCATTGTTCTAAAACATGGGTCAAGTTTGGTGGGTTGGGCTAGAACCATTGTTTAGCCCATCTTGACTCAGCTCATCTTAATCCAAGTATACTTTGGGCTGGATTGGGCAAAGACTTATTTAACGACTCAATCCATCTTGACTCGCCCAAATTCAACGCAACCTGTCCATTTGCCACCCCTATGATATAACCTAAGAAGTTTAAGGCTTCTTCCTATGGTAAAATCATTTGATCTTTCTTCAACTGATTATCTCAAGTAGGACTACTCCAAAACTTAATATGTCTAACTTGATGGAAACCAATCCATCCCGTGCATATTTAAGACACATACAGCCACACCAAATTACCACAAGTGGATAATGTTCGTAAGTATGAGAATTTTACCAACAAACAAAAAGAAATAACCAAACATCCCATTGTTGGGATCATTTGCAAGAAAATAATGATACTTGGTGTATTGATGGAAAAAAGGTATGACATGTGAATTATCATCGAGGTAACAAGTGTCACTTTCAGTTGAGTCAATAAAAGAAAATAAAAAGACACAAATGGAACACTCATAGTGTTTCATCAGAAGAGGTACCGACCCTAACAATTGGAAAAGAAGAAATAGATACGAGATGAATGAAGACTAAAAACGGGGAAGATTCATGAATCTGTTATAAATAAGGAAGGGAAATCAACATTGAACTTGACTACGGGAAATTCTCAGTTATTATTATAATCGTTACAATTAAATACGGTAACAAGAAATCAAGGCAATTAAGGCCATTAACGAGCCAGAATTATGTGGCGAAACCGTTATAATTATGTGTCCTTATATAAGGACTTGTTCATATTTGTAAAGGCATCTGAATATTTTTAAATATATGCAATCAGTCTTTCATTTTATTCGATTCAAGTGTTCAAACCGCAATTTTGTGAGAGATTAGCAATCAGCAATAAACTTTCTTTCCTTACTTACTATTTCTATTACTTTTCCTATTCTTTGAATTCAAGAAAGTGAAGTAATTTTTGTTATCAGTAACCGTATTTTTTTATAATATTAGCTTTGACCGTAAAATCGGTTTTTGGATTAAACAAATTAGTTCTGTTACCGAAAATGTGATAATCTGTTCACTTTTCAAATCTTATTTTTTAGCAACAAAACGTGTTTACTAATAACAAAAATAATCAGCTGAATCAACAAGGTGAAACTCCACCATCTCACACACCTACAGCTAGTCTTCGGTATTCACGAGAAAGTTCACCTGAAATATCTGCTTCACGTGTTGATGGGCAACATGGAGGTGAACAAACCGTCGAGCAGGATGCTTTGAAACAGTTGATTGCACAACACTTGAATGAATCACTACGAGCTTTTGCGAGTGGATTTCCCAACTCAATACAAACTCCACTACTAGTGAATACCAACTTGGAAAATTCGCATTAAGGACTTGACAATTCTGGAAGTGGAGAAATGCCAAATGAATCCCGAGATGAGGATCAGGTACACCGAATAATTCCAATTTACAATATTTAATACTAACTTTGTAGAAACATCTTAAGGAGCAAAATGAGCGTATAGAGCAAATTCTTGGCGTGCCTCGTGTAATCAAGAGTATGGATATTGACAAATATTCACAACACACTGGAAGCAAAGTGCAATATCTTTGCTAATTCCCAAAAAGATTAAAATGCCAGATATCCCTAAATATGATGTGACATTTGACCCATGGGATCACGTTACTGCATTCGCTACAGGGGTAAAAGGCAATGATTAAACCAACCAGGAAATTGAATTAGTCTTGTTCAAGAAGTTTGGCAAAACGCTCACGAAAGGGGCGTTAACATGGTACTCACTCTTACCTGAAAACCCTATTGATCTTTTGGTGAGCTTGCAGAATTATTTATAAAAGCACATTCGAGGAATAAAAAAATTGAAAAAAATTTGAAAACATCTTCAAAGTTAAACATGGAAGCACATAATTGCTCAGAGAGTTCGTAGATAGATTCCAACATGAGAGAATGATGCTACCACGAATATCTGACAATTGGGCGGCTATGGAATTTGCAAGCAATTTGAATGAGAAAAGTTCAGAAGCCACGAGGAGGTTGAAAGAGAGTTTGCGGGAGTTTCCTGCAACTACTTGGAACGATGTGTACAATTGATACACAACGAAGATGCGGATAGAAGAAGATACGGTAACTCAGCCAAGCTAAGGGCAGATGAAAGGCTAGGATCGAGACGCTCGGAATCAGAGAGAAGGTCTGGTAAGAACAGGTACGAGCCTTACATAGGAACTGCGGGGCGAGATTCCTGGCCTAAACAAGAGTATGCACGGTTCGATTGAAGATCAAGGCAAAAGGAGACGTGCTCTTCTTCCCAATACAAAAGGGAATAGGATTCCCGAGGAAACAATTCCAGCACTCAAGCAAGAATAGGAGATTGTAGTTTCAACATCAGCACGTTTGAATTGGTGGCTGTTCTGAGAGGAATGAGGGACAAGGTATGATGGACAAAGGAGATGAGATTGGATCCAAACAAAAGGAACCCAGAATTCTGGTGCGAGTTTCACAATGATCATGGCCATAGAACAACATATTGCATGCACTTACAAGGGGAAGTTGAATATCTACTACAGCAAGGATATCTTACTAATTTGTTCAGTGAGAAAGGAAAACAATCATACATGAAAAACGGGAAATAACCACCGAAGCCTCCATCTCCAAAAAGGATGGTAAACATCATAACTGAGGGAGAATAAGTTAATGGGGTAATGTACACGGCTGTGAAAAAAGACATAAAAGGTCATCGTCACCCACGGGATCGAGTTTGCCAAGTATTGGAAGGAGACAACATAGTGTTTGATGATGATGACGCATATGGCTTGATGATTCCTCACAATGATGCACTGGTATCTTTACTTGTACATGATACTAACGTTAAACGAGTTTTGATTGACCCAATATTAGCTCAATGAATATCATTTTACTAAGAGTGGAAAATGAAATTCAAGCTAGATGATAGAATCATACCAAAATCACGACCATTATCTGGGTTCGATAATTTGAGCGTCGTTACGAAAGGAGAAGTTGTATTAGCTACATTTGTAGAAGGTGTCATCAAAGACACAAAGTTCCAAGTAATATACGCTGACATGGACTATAATATAATCTTGGGTAGGCCATAAATTCATTATATGGATGTTGTCCCGTCCACATTGCATCAAGTCATCAAATTCCCATCAAAGTGGGGGATCCGACAAATTCGGGGAGATCAACAAGAATCCAACAACAACAACACACTCAGTAAAATCTCACTAGTGGGGTCTGAGGAGAGTAGAGTGACCTTACCCCTATCCCAGAAGGGTAGAGAGGCTATTTCCGGGAGACCCTCAGCTCAACAAACGAGATAATAAAATAAAAAAAGAAAAAGAATAAGACCGTAACAACAAAAGAAATCAGAAAAATAATAACAGTATCGTAAGAGACAACAAATAAGTGAAAGGGAAATAACATAATACTATGCAGAACAAAAAAAATTAGTGTGAACACAACATAGACGGCTAACAGACCTAGAAAAAACTCTATCAGAATACCTTGTACAAAGAGGGAAAAACGCTTGACTACCCCTAGCCTACAACTCTAATTCTCGACCTCCAGACATTCCTATCAAGAGCCATGCCCTTGGAAATCTGAAGTCGTGTCATGTCCTGCCTGATCACCTCGCCCCAATACTTCTTAGGCCACCCTCTACCTCTTCTGGCACCTGCAAAATCCATCCGCTTGCACCTCCTAACCAGGGCATCTAGGCTTCTCCTTCGCACGTGCCCGAACCATCTAAGCCTCACTTCCCACATCGTTTCATCCACGGGAGCTACGCTCACCCTCTCCCGAATACTTCATTCCTAATATTATCCAGTCTAGTATGTCCGCACATCCATCTCAATATCCTCAAAATTGAACTACTTTCATCTTCCGGATATATGTGAATTCATGACTCGACAACACTCAACCCCATACAACATGGCCATTCTAACCACCGCTCTGTAGAACTTACCTTGAGCTTCGGTGGCATATTCTTGTCACACAAGACTCCAGACACTAACCGCAATTTCATCCATCCTACCCAATACGATGCTTGACATACTCATCGATCTCTCTATCTCCCTTGACAATTTACCCTAGGTACTTAAAATTTCTCTCTTGGGGATGATTTCTGAATCGATCCTCACTACCACGTCCACTTCCCCCGTCACGTCACTAAACTTAAACTCCAAATATTCCGTCTTAGTCCTACTCAACTTGAAACCTTTGGACTCCAGGGTCTGCCTCCATACCTCCAGTATTTCATTAACGCCGCCTCACGTCTTATCAATCATGACTATATCATCAGCGAACAACATACACCATGGAACCTCCCCTTGAATATAGTGTGTTAGGGCATCCATCGCCAGGGAAAATAAGAACAGGTTGAGCGCAGATGCTTGGTGTAACCCCATAACCACCGGAAAAAGCTCTGAGTCGCCTCCTACAGTCCTAACCCCAATCTTATATTCATCATACATATCCTTTATCGATCTAATGTACGCTACCGGTAATCCTTTCACCTCCAAGCATCTCCAAAGAACGTCCCTAGGGACCTTGTCGTAAGCCTTCTCTAGGTCAATAAAAATCATGTGCAAATCCATCTTCCTATCCTTGTACTGTTCCACCAACCTCCTGACAAGGTGGATATCTTCCGTAGTAGAATGGCCCGATATAAACCCGAACTAGCTTTCAGAAATAGACACTACCCTCATTACCCTCCCTTCCACCACCCTCTCCCAAACTGCCATGGTATGACTTAACAACTAGATGCCCCTATAGTTGTTACAATTCTGAATATCACTTTTGTTCTTGTACAGCGGAATCAACGTACAGCATCTCCACTCATTTGGCATACTCCTCGTCTTGAAAATAACATTAAACATCCCAGTCAGTCACTCCAAGTCCGCCCTACCCACATCTAAAATTCCATTGGAATCTTGTCTAGTCCAGTAGCCTTCCCCCCGCTCATCTTATACATAGCTCCCACGGCCTCCTCGACCATAATACACCTACAGTACCTAAAGTCTCGATGACTCTCGGAGTGTCCCAACTCCCTTAGCATGATGTTACCGCCCCCTCTTCAGTCAGAAGTTTATGAAAGTACGTCCGCCATCTATGCTAAATTTGGGACTCTTCTATCAATACTCTCTCTTCCTCGTCTTTGATGCACCTTACTTGATCCAGGTCACGATCCTTTCTCTCTCTCGCTTTGGCCAACCAAAATAACTTCTTGTCCCCACCTTTGACCCCTAGTTCCTCATACAACCAACCAAACACATAAGTCTTACCCTCCATGACAACTAATTCGCCTCCTTCCTAGCTTCCTTATACCTTACTATGTTCTCTCTCCTCTGCTCCTCGTTGGTGCTCTCCACTAACATAAGGTACGCCACATTCTTTGCTTCCAATTTATCTTGGACCACGTCATTCCACCACTAGTCACCTCGATGCCCACCAAAGTAGCACTCCGAGACCCCTAACACCTCTCTCGCTCCCTCCCTAATATATGTCACGCCCCAAAATCCCACCATCGGGTCGTGATGGCATCTAACATTGAACCCGCTATACAAGCCAACGTATATAAATAAACTAGAAAATTAACACCAATTTAATAGGATAAAATAAACGGTTCACTATTTAACAGCGAAATTAAATGTGGTTTCAAGCTAAATAAGGATAACATAATACAACAACGCGTAATTTTCCCAAAACCTGGAGTCACAAACTCACGAACTGTCTAAGAGTGCTAAATACAAGTCTGAAAGGAAATACATGTCTGCCTTTGAAGCTAAAGGAAAAACAAGACAGAATCGAAGACAAAGGGATGAAAGACACGCCAAGGCCCAGGAACGCCAGCGGGTATACCTTGAAGCCTCTATGATGAGCTGGAAGACACTCCCACTAATGATTTCCTCCGGGTCCGGCTGCATAATCTGCACAACATAAAGAAGTGTAGGTGTAGCATCAGTACAAACGATCCCATGTACTGATTAAGTGCCTAGCCTAACCTCGGCGAAGTAGTAACGAGGCTAGAACCAGACTACCAAATTAACCTGTGTAGTTCAAATAAATAAATATACATATGTGCAACGGATAAGAAATATAGGGGGAAAACAACAAATAAAGGAAGGGGAACATGCTGTGGGGAGATAACAGTTTCATATAAGAAATCTCAATAAGGAAAAGAACAACAAAGCCAACATATCAATAAGGACAAGGAATCACAAACTTGCACGGCATCACCTTTCGTGCTTTTACTCTCGTCCTCACTATGCAATGTATAATGTAATCAATGTAAATCATGGCACGGCATCACCCTTCGTGATTTTACTCTCTTTCCTCACTATGCAATGTATAATATAATCAATGTAAATCATGGCACGACATCACCCTTCGTGCTTTTACTCTCTTTCCTCACTATGCAATGTATAATGAAATCAATGTAAATCATGGCACGACAGCACCTTTCGTGCTTTTACTCTCTTCCCTCACTTTATAATCAATGAATATGGTACGAAATGGTACATCGTACGGTACGGCATCACCCTTCGTGCTTTACACTCTTTCCTCACAATGTCAAACAATGCACGGCATCACCCTTCGTGCTTTAACACTCTTCCTCACCCAAACAACAATCACAAACAAGGGCACGGAAGTAAACAGAATAGAAATAGAAATCTCGGCAAGGGAACAACAATAGAAATCTCAACATCCCAGCAAGGGAGACAATATCAAACAATCCACGGCATCACCCTTCGTGCTTTACTCTCATTCTCACCAAGACAAGTGCACGACATCACCCTTCGTGCTTTAACACTCTTCCTCACCCAAACAGCAATCACAAACAAGGGCAAGGGAGTAAACAGAATAGAAATAGAAATCCCGGCAAGGGAACAATAACAGAAATCTCAACATCCCAGCAAGGGAGACAATATCAAACAATGCACGGCATCACCCTTCGTGCTTTACTCTCATTCTCACCAAGACAAGTGCACGGCATCACCCTTCGTGCTTTAACACTCTTCCTCACCCAAACAACAATCACAAACAAGGCAAGGAAGTAAACAGAATAGATATAGGAATCCCGGCAAGGGAACAATAATTAAACAATTAAATCCCGGCAAGGGTAACATCAATTAAATAATTAAATCCCGGCAAGGGAACATCAACTGCACAATTAAATCCCGGCAAGGGTATATTTCAATAACTCTTTCTCTTTCTTTCACTTTCATTTCCATGATTTATTCTATCACTTGAGCGAATGCTCCAAAGGATGTAATATATCATATTTCTTCATTATTCGTTTCACAATTTGAGCCAAAGCTCCAAGGACATAATATCTCATATTTCTTCATTATTCGTTACAATTTGAGCCAATGCTCCAAGGACGCAGTATCTCATATTTCTTCATTATTCGTTACAATTTGAGTCAATGCTCCAACAAAGTTTACAGAATACGATTCCCTTCACATATTCTTCACAACATATAGAAATCATCAATTAAGCATGAAAATTACCACAAAATCAGAATATTCACAATATAAGGACTCACGGTCATTCTAGACACCAATGTATAGATACTCGTCACCATGCCTATACATCGTATTTGACAATTATCAAGTAGCAAATTATACTCAACTCCTATTCCCTCAAGCTAAGGTTAGACCGAACACTTACCTCAGATCCAAAGTATAGCTATCAACGTTCTAACACCTCCCTTCCTTTAGAATCCAACTCCGGAATGGTATTATCTAGACATGATCAACTCAAGTATATAAATAAGGATTCAATGATTCAATTACATGGCCTAATTATCCATTTCCTAGCATTCTTTCAAATTTATCAAAATTCGACCCCGGGCCCGCTTGGTCCCAAAACAAGGCTCGGACCAAACCCATGTCATCCATTCACCCACGAGTCCGAATCTATAATTTATTTCCATATTCGACCCCAAAACAAGGTCTTAATCAAGGAAATTCAAAAGGGCCTAACTCTACCCAAATTCCAGATTTTCTACTCTAATTTGCATGTTTTAGGCTTAGGAATTCATTAATTATAGATGAAAAATGAAGGAAATGAGTTAAAATTTACTAACCCAAGAAGTCTTGATGAGGGATGGCTTCAATGGATGCCTAAGGGCTTTGGAGAAGAAGAAGTTCGTTATTTTCTAAGTGAATCCCGTAGCTACTGGTTCTGGAAATATTTATATACCACTGGGCTAAATTGTTCTATGTGATCGCGGAAGAGGGGATGCGATCGCAGAGCTATAGGATCTCCTACTACGCGACCGTAGAAGGAAGGGTGCGATCGCAGAAGGTCCAACCATGGACATCTGCGATCGCGAGGGACAAAATGCGACTGCAGAGAGATACTACCAGCCCCCACCCCAGACCGCCTATACTCTATGCGATCGTGGAAGCAATTATGCGATCGCATTGAGCCACAGAACCCTCCCCTCTCAAACACACTATGTGATCGCGGAGCTATGCCTGCGATTGCACTGAACAACATCAGACACTAGATATGGACTTCTCACACCAGAAATTCTAAGTCTTTTACACCCCGTTACCTATCTGAAACTCACTCGAGCCCTCGAGTCTCAAAATCCAAAAATACACACGACTCCCAAATCATCCCACGGACTTAACCGTGCGATCAAATCGCCAATATAACATCATATACATAGAATTAAACCTCAAAATCCATGAACTCTATCAAAATTCATAAAAACATCAAATTTCCCATTTCAAGTCCGAAACACGTCAAACGAAATCCTTTTTCAACCAAACTTTACAGAAAGCTCTTAAACCATATATAAGACCTGTATCGGGCGCCGAAACCAAAATACAGGCCCAATACCATCAATTTCTAACCAGATTTCATTTTCAATTTCCTTAAATATTTGCAGAAAACAATTTTACTCAAAAATTCATTTCTCTGTCTTGGGACCTCGGAATTCGATTCTGGGCATTCGCCCAAGTCCCATATTTTCCTACGGACTCTCCGGGACCGTCAAATCACGGGTCCGGGTCTGTTTACCCAAAATGTTTACCGAAGTCAAATTTATTCATTTTAATATCAAATCTTACCACTTTTCACAGAATTTCACATTTAAGTTGTCCGGCTACGCGCCCGGAATGCGCAGACAAATTGAGGCAAATACAAATGTGGTTTTCAAGGCCTCGAAAGTACGGGATGGGTAATAACATAGGTGATGACCCTTTGGGTCGTCACAATATAGTCCACCGTTGCTATCCACATAGCGCTAGCATACCCACCACTTTTCCAGGCACCCATAGCCTTCAGCCACCCCTCCAACTTGTGCACATTATCCTTAGTCAAAACACCCCACCTGATCCTCAGTTGGCCACGTACAAACCTCTTCTTCCTCTTTATTAAGATGCTGCAGACATCAATTACCAGTAGCCTATGTTGAGTCATGAGGTTCTCACTAGGGATTACCTTACAATCCTCGCACAACCCCCTATCACACCTCATGAGGAAGAGATAATCAATCTGAGTCTTAGCCATCATACTATGGAATGTAATCAAATTCTCCTCCCTCTTCGGAAAACTAGAGTGCGCGACCACTAACTATAAAGCTCTAGTGAAATCCAACAGTTAAGTCCCTCCTCCGTTCCTATCCCCAAAGTCAAAGCCATCGGCACCTCGCCATAGCCCCCCAGAAGATAACCATATATGACCCTTGAAATCCCCTCCTATAAATAACTTCTCCGTACGCGGGACACCCTGAACCACCTCATCTAACCCCTCCCAGAAACGCCTCTTAACCTCCTCGTCCAAGCCCGATTGCAGCGCGTAAGCGCTAATGACATTCAGAGTGCTCCCTCCAACTAATGACTTAATCGCCATCAATCTGTTATTCACCCATCTAACCTCTACCACTGACTTTCTGAGCTCCCTATCCACCAAAATACCCACTTCATTCTTGCCCTTCACGCATCTGGAGTACCACAATTTAAACTCGTCTGCATTTCTTGCCTGCGATCCTACCCACCTGGTCTCCTAAACACAAGCTATATTAACCTTCCTCTTCTGGAGAATCTTCGCCAGCTCTATATACTTACCTGTTAACGTCCTATATTCCACGATCCAATCCTAACCCTACAGGCTCCATTCTTGCCTTTACCCCCTCGAGGCCCTATCTCACTCCCTGACTAGTGTCCTACCCCTTGCCCCTCTACCCTCCCACTCTGAGGACATGACCCTACTCTTCCATTACAATCCACACCCGCAATATCTACGATGGTCTAGACAAAAAATGCAACTAAAGACAAGTAAATGTCCGAATTCGAAAGTAACAAATATTACGAACTACTACAACACAAATTATTTAACACAAGAGAAAGAGAAATAGGTTGCGGGAGGTACCAACTCCCGCGAATAGAACCTGGACTCTCGACTTGCTATATTTCTGATGTTGTGGAACCCGACGTCCAGCCCTTGTGACTTCCAAATGGCATGCTATATTGAATTTTCACGTGCACCTCCCACCCATCACCAAACAGCCACTAAAAAGTGCCACCTAAAAAACAAACAACACACCACGGGACCAAGAAAAATAGACGAATGCAAGACTGTCACCTTCACCGCTAGTGTCACACAGATCTGATGGTGGCCCAAATGAAAGTCCCCGGATCGGATGCCACCGGAGAACAGCGACGGTCCAAGAAAAATTGGGCGGGCAAATGTATAAAAAGAAAGGAAACAAAAAGAAGAAGAAGAAGAAGAAGAAGAAGAAGAAGGACGAAACGACACCAGTGATGCAACGGTCGCCGGCCTAGCTACTGTTGGGGTTAAAAAGGTTGGAAGAAAAGAAAAGTGGGGAAGAAAGAGAGAAAGGAGGAGATAGAGATCAACAAGCATCACGAAATATTAATTCAGTGGTGATTGCAAATACAACCTCCAACAATGTTGATGCGAAATAGCAATTAAAGAATTAAGTTGGAGATAATTCTACTCACACTTCAACTGAAAGTCCATAAGGTCAAATTGATATGGACTCAAGACCTTATATGATTCAAGAACTATAGAAAAACGAGAATATTAAAATAACCACGGAGGAGCTAGAAGTTGTAATATTATTTGTCCACTAGCCTGACGGAAAAGTTTACATCGGAGAAAACTTGATCTTGGAAATAAAAGGTAATTTAATTCAATTTTTACGTGCTAACATAGACTGCTTTGCTTGGTCACATTCACATATGACGGGTATACCACCAGAGGTGATGGCCCATAAGCTAAATGAGTATCCATTACATCCACCTGTCAAATAGAAGAAAAGGAAGCAAGGAGCATTTAAATATCAAGTGATCCAGGATGAGGTACAAAAACTTTTGAAAATTGGTTCAATACGATAGGTAAAGTACCTAACTGGTTAGCTAATACTCTTGTGGTTCCAAAAAAGAATGGAAAGTGGTGAGTCTGTGTAGATTATACTGATTTAAATAATGCTTGTCCTAAAGATTTATTTCCTTTACCGCACCTATACCAATTAATTGGTTCTACCGCAAGTCATGAGTTTTTAAGTTTTTTAGATTCTTATTCTGGTTATAATCAGATAAAAATAGACCCTCTAGATGAGGAAAAGACCTCATTTATCACAGACAGAAGAATTATTGCTATAAAGTCATGCCATTTGGCTTGAAAAATGCTAGATCAACGTATTAAAGACTGGTGACCAAAATGTTTCAAGAACACTTGGAAAAATCTATGGAGGTATACATAGAAGATATGTTGGTCAAGTCAACACAGGAAGGGGACCATTTTCAATATTTGGCTGAAACCTTCAAATTCTCCGCAAGTACAAAATGAAGTTGAACCCGGAAAAATACATTTTTGGTGAGGCTTCAGGTAAATATTTGGGCTTTCTTGTTTCTAACAGTGGTATTGAAGTAAATGCTGCGCAAATCAAAGGTATTGAAGAAATACCTGATGTACACACGAGCAAGAAAGAAGTACAGAGATTAACAGGTAGGGTAGCGGCTCGAGGAAGTTTTATATCCAAATCATTGGAAAAATGCTTTAAGTCCTTTTCAGTATAGAAAAAGTAAAATCAGTTTTAAGGACTGACGAATTTCAACAAGCTCTAAAGGATTTAAAGCCATACTTGTCAAAACCGCCCATGTTAGCAAAGCCATAAGTTGGGGAGATATTTCTCATCTACCTTGCTGTTTCTGGGGTTGTTCAAACCGAATTGAAACTGTTAACCGAACCGAACCGATGGCTTATTGGATTATTGGTATCGGATTATCGGGGTAATGGATGGAGATCAGATTGAGATTTTATAATTAATGGCCTAACAATTTGGGGGGTAGATTATTCAATTTTCTTATCAGGTAAACCGTTAACCCGTTAAAAGTTTTTATATTTAAACTTTTTTCCCTATGTATATAAAGTACCAATATTTATCTGTCATTCGTTCCCATTGTTTTTTTGTATATTACTATTCTTTTTAGAACTTCTTGATTCAATTACAGGTGGTTTCCCAGTTTTATATGAATATTGATTTTCCGCACATGTTGTACCTTTATCTGTTTGCATATTATAGAATCGAATTACAGCTTCTAGCTAAGTTAAGCATCAGAGCTTTGAGGGCAAAGGCTGAAGCTTTTGCCTTTTGATTGATTATAAATGAATGTCCTTTTGAAAGTTTGACTGATTACTGAACGAATATGTTGTTCTTGTTTTACAAATTTTGTTAATATGTGTAATGACAGT
Organism: Nicotiana paniculata; assembly: GCA_005239505.1. NCBI lineage: Eukaryota > Viridiplantae > Streptophyta > Magnoliopsida > Solanales > Solanaceae > Nicotiana > Nicotiana paniculata. The sequence goes on from ML306162.1 coordinate 45,019, forward strand.
ATGTATAGTCTTGGTATCGATTGAATGATTGTTCAAATATTTCTATTTAGTTTAGCCGATAAGCCACACGATAACCGCCCGATAATTGTTAATCTGATACCAATCCGCATGTGGTCTTATTGGATGGCTAACAGATTACTATATTTATAATTCAATAACCGTTAAGTCGAACCGTTAAGTGTAATTATCCACCCAATCGGCCCGATAAGCAACCCTAGCTGTGTCAGAAGTGGCGGTAAGCGCGGTACTGGTATGTGAAGACAAAGGTAAACAATCTCCGATCTATTATGTTAGTATGTATTTACTAGATGCTGAGATACAGTACCCTCACCTAGAAAAACATGCTTTATCTTGAATTATTGCATCAAGGAAGTTACCACCTTACTTTCAATGTCATCCTATTTCTGTTGTAATTGCTTTTCCACTAAGGAATATATTACACAATCAAGAATTATCAGGAAGGTTAGCTAAATGGGCTATAGAGCTAGGTGAATATGATATTATATATCAGCCTAGAACTGCTATAAAGTCTCAGGTGTTACCAAATTTCATAGCAAAATTTAGCTCAAGCATGATTCCTAAAGTAGAAAAAGAGCTAGGAAAATTACCGGAGCTAATCGGGGGACTTGGACCTTGTTTACTGACGGTTCTTTAAATGTTAAAGGATCTAATTTTGGAATTGTTTTAATTCCGTCCTCAGGTGAAATCATAGGGCAGGCAATAAGATGTTACCCACTAACAATGAGGCAGAGTATAAAGATGTGGTTGCAGGGTTGGTGCTCGCAAGAGAGCTTGGTGTTGAACAAATCGTAATAAAAAGTGGCTCACATCTAGCAGTCAATCAAATTCAAGGAACTTATGTGGAAAGAGAAACGCGAATGCAGCAGTACCTTGAAAATGTACGAGATTTGTTGAGACAGTTCCAAACATGGAAAGCTGTACAAATACCCAGGGAGAAAAATGCAGAAGCAGACGCATTGGCAAATTTCGCATCCGTCGCTAATGCAACAAATGCAGAAAATGCTGTTGTGGTACACTTACTTCATTCAGCCCTTGACCAAACCAATAATGTGGTAAATTTCAATACTTTAACCTGGGTTTGGATAAATGAGTTTGTGAACTTTTTGCAGTATGTAATTCTGCTCGAGGATAAAAAGAAATCTCGATTGCTACGGTTAAAGGCTGCTTAGTATTGCTTGATACGAAGGAATTTGTATCACAAAATATTTGATGGACCTTTAGCATGATGTCTTGGACCTTCACAAATAGAATACGTAGTGAGAGAAGTACATAAGGGGCATTATAGTAATCATGCCAGCAGAAGATCGTTGGTAAACACACTAATATGACCGGGAACTGTTGGCCAAAAATGGAAGATGAAGCAAAAAATTTTGTAGCAAGGTGCGATAAATGCCAACGTTATGCTAATAATATGCATCTACCAGTGGAATTGCTACATTCAGTTATATCCCCATGGCCATTCATGAAATGGGGAATGGATATTGTAGCTCTATTGCCTTAAGCTAAGGGAAATGTACGGTTTCTGTTAATTCTAAACGATTATTTCTCACAATGGATAGAAGCAGGTGCCTTAAAACAAGTGCGAGAAAAGGAAGCTATGGACTTCAATTGGAGAAATATAATATATCAATTTGGATTCCCAAAAGAAATCGTTTGTGATAACGGGGCCGCAATTCATAGGTGTGAAAGTTACTGACTTTTCAAAAGTTAGAAAATTAAATGAATTACTTCTGCACCTTACCACCTAGTGGCTAACAGACAAGTTGAGTCAACAAATAAGGTCATCATCAACAACTTAAAGAAGCAACTGGGAGAATCGAAGGCAAGTGACAAGAAGTACTACCGGGTGTATTATGGGTTTACCGAATGACGGCAAAAACTAGCACGAGAGAAATCCCATTTATTACTATATATGGAACGAAATCTTTAATACCAATGGAGATAGAGGAACCAAGTACGAGGTACAAGCATACTACTGAAGCAAAAAACTAAGAAGAACTTCTAATAAACATGGATTTGGCGGAAGAGAGAAGAGAAGCAACATTAATTCAGATGGAGGATCAAAAGAAGATGATTGAACAATACTATAACTTGAAGGCAAACCTGAGGTATTTCAAAATTGGGGACTTCGTCCTGAAAAAAGTATTCCGGTCAACACAAGCGGCGACCACAGGAAAGTTGAGTCCAAACTGAGAAGGCCCATGTAGAGTTAAAGGCATTGCTGGAAAAAGGAGCATAGGAGTTGGACACTATGGACGACAAGATGTTACCATCCCACTGGAATGCAGTCCATTTGAAGAAGTATTACTTCTGAAGAAGTTAATACCCATGGCTAGGTATCATGAAAGTTCAATTTTTAATTTGTTCATTTAAGTTTTACTAACCATTTTAGATTATAGGCAATAGCATAGCCCCTACCAAATGATTACATTAGACCCAAAAGACAAGCGGAATAGTTAATTAGTTTTGGTACAGATTACAACATTTCTTATGGCAAGGGTTAAGTAGTCATCATCTAAAAAAGTACCTCCGAGTCTCGTATGTATTTCCTTTTTCAGGAAAAGGGCAAAAAGTAAGGATTTAATCTAGTGCTCGAGATCTCATGCTTGAATTCTCAAACATTGGAGGGACTATTCATATGGAAGAGTACACAAGGAAAGAAGATGTACACCACAAAAGCATAGCTTAGCCGAAGTGGAAACCTTATAGAAACCTTGAAGAAAATGTCAAATTTTTAAAAGCACTCAACCTCGCGGAATGAATGGGCAGTAGAGAGTTGAAGAACCTACAGAATGCTACTACGAGCTTCTAAGTTAAGGCCATATATTTAATAATAGAAAAATACACCCGTACTTGTAAACCTGCTATAAAGAAAGTAGTTGTGAAAATGTTGTACGAGAATACTTATTTGAAAGTTCAAATAATAAAACTTCTTCAAATAACTTCATATTTCATATATTTGCACAAATATGAAGATGAGACGTCATATTCATTAGTGTTGTTAATATAGAAGGGCCCTCTTTTGTAAAAGACACGTGCATATTAGAGACGCGATTTATTGAAGCATTTTTAATGCAAGTATAAGCTCAAGAACTTAAAGAGTACAAAAAGCCTAATATGCAACAAAAAGATATTTATATCATTTCCCCATAAACATGGGCAGGAAAATTACCCAAAAACTAACTTAAAAGAAGAGTTTTAACAAAACCAACACAAGTCAAGTCACTTTCAAAAACAAAAGGGCAAAAACTAATGAACATCATTCGCAGAGGTAGAGGGATCAACTTGAGAAGACTAAGGTTGAGTATCAACTTCACCAGGAGTAAGTCCATCTCCATCACCTTTGGAACCTTCATCCTTGGGTATTGAGAAGCTTTGACGTTGCTGAGTTTGTTCAAACGCTTCTTTAGCCTTTGCAGTTTCAGCATTCAGGTCAAAACCCTCCTTGCTAGTTTCAGTTAGAGTCTCGAAACGGGTGTTCAAGAAAGCCCAGCTAACATCAAGCGTTAACTTGTCTTCAAGAGCATCGTATTCCTTCTCTCATTACTCAATTTCAACCCTCAACTCTTCTTTCTCTACTTCCTAAGCTTCATAGGATGCCTTCAAAGGGGTAAGAGAACTCTCAAGTAACTGAATCTAGTCAGATGAGACACAGAGATCTTCTTGAGCTTGGGTGAGCATCTGCAGCAAATGACCCGCATACACCTCCTTCTGGTTAAAGAGCTCTTTCAAGCTTCAGATTTCTTCAATTTTCTTTGAGTGATGTTCAGCGAAGGAGGATTCCAATCTATCCTCGGCTTTTTTTAACTTGATTGAAGGAAGCTTTTAAAATTGCTAATTCGACGGGTGTAATCTTTAGTTGTTATTCCAGAGCTCCCTTCTCATCAGCACAAACATATTTCTCTAGTTGGAGGCTTTCGAATTGCTCCCTCCAATTATCAGCCTCGGTGTGCAATTCTATCACTTGTTGATCAGTCCAGGAAATCCTCCTCATAAGCTCTGTACCTATCAAATTGATCTATAAAAAGACAAGGAAGAGGAGATACAAACATGAAAGGAAGGGAAGGAAAATAAAAAAAGCAAAAATATACCTTGAGGGCTGAATGAATAATATCATTCATCAAAGTGAAGGAGCTATGAGACTCAAGTTTCTTCCTTTCCATGGGACCAAGTAAAACCATAACTCGGCTTGGCCTGATTTCTTCAATAGATTTCCACCATCAGTGACTTCAATTAAAACCTTCTTCATGCCCTGTCTAATGCTAGAAAGCTTAACTTCTTCACAAGAAGCAGCATCAGGGACAACAACTGGGTGGCTGTAGGCAAGGCAATGAAGCAGAAGAAACAGGAGGATTGGTAACGAGGGTCACTGAAGTCATCAAAAGAGAGGAAAATGGAGGCTCCTCTGAAACAGGGCAAAAATCTTCTTCACCCTCAAATCTTTGGGCAATGAATCTGTCAACGGGACTTGAGGAGGGTTTATCAAAATGACTAACATCTTCACCAGAGATCTCCAAGTGGACACTCTCTAGCTCATCAACAAGGTTAAAAGGAATAGAGGGCTCCTGAGAAACATAGGCTTCATCATCTGATACCATGCTCCTTCTGACTCGTGGTTTCCTCACTAAGGAACCTTCTTCATTATCTTATTCATCTTTAGAGCCAAGAGCTTCAACATTTTTCCTCGTAGAGGAATACACACTTAAAATTTGTTCCTGTGCAGAGCTAACAGAAAGCCTAGCAGAAAGAATAGAATTGGGGCTGATGCCACGAACGGCAAGCCCTAAAAAATGGCAAAAGCAAAAAAATAAAAAGAATATCAAAGGAAAAGAAAAGGATGAACAGATAGAAGGAGAACCGTGGGAATAAAAGTATACCGCGAGTGTTCACTTTTCCAAGTTTCTGTGAAAGAAATTTCCAAGATCTCTTGTCCATGGGAGCAGCAGTTGACATTTTCTCTACCCAATCACAGAAGTCAGGAATTTTTGCGAACAATTCCACGGTTGCTGTAAAATGAACATATATATATATATATATATATATATATATATATATATATATATATATATATATATATATATATATATATATATATATATATATGATTAAAACGTCAAGGGAATCGAATAAATAAGGGGGGGAAAATACTCATGTGCAAAGTTTCACTTCATAGGGAAGGGAATATTCTCATCAACCACTAATTCACGAGTGGAAACAACAACAAACCAAGCGTACCAGCAACGGTCACGGTCATCCTCGGGGATGACTAAAACTATTGTACTTCTCGCCACGAGGGAAAAAATACCTTCACGAAAAAATTCCAGGGAGTATAGGTGGAGTAAGTGATGCAAAGTAAAAGGGCCGGAAACTAATCATGACAAGTAGGGAAGGAAAACAACTTCCCTCCACACAAATAGACCTATTTGACCGAGGCAAATATTGAAATAGCAGAAAAATTCAATGATCACGTGATCAATATGAAGGGTAAATCCTAAGGTGAAAAGGTAGGTGTAAACAAAGGAATAACCTTCATGGTAGGAGGTGATTCTATCATCGGCACTAGGGGTCATAATGGAAAATCAGATTTCCAGTTACATTCACGTCAAACCAAGGAAAGGAGGCCAGGAGTAATCAAGCTTGGATAATGATCAGCAGGGTTAAGAGACGCTATGGAAGAAACTTATTTCCTCATAGCTTCACGATATGATATAGAAGAAAATTATTGTGGGACAACCTCAGAAACAATGGGTTCTCGCATGGGCCCATTATGGTCTCTCCCTCTGAACTAGGAGTTGTGGAAGTTCTAGCCCTAGGAGATGAGGGTTTGGTAGAACCACTTGGATGGGGTATTTATAGGGGAAAACAACAGCCATCCGAGATGATCATTAAGAACTGTCATCATATAACCGTCACTTCGTGACTGATGCAACCGCAGAAAAACCCTAAAAAGGTGTTGAAATTACAGAACCAATTGCAATGAGACATCCTGAACATTAAAAAGACATGATGTATGTCTCATCGATTCCGAAGAAGGCATTATGATAATCGGGAAAAGATGGCGAGATATTTCCCCCATAAAAACTTACCAATTCCCGCATATTCAGCTGAGAATATTCAAAAAGTGGGGGGACTATTTGTATTGGTAGAAAAAGAGAATGACACGTGGACCATCATCGATATGACAAGTGGAATTTTAAGCTGAGTCAGTAAAACAAACCGAAAAGGCACGAATGGAACACCCGTAGTGTTTCATCAGAAGAGGTACCGACCCTAATAGCTAGAAAAGTTAAAATAGGCACGAGATGAATGAGGATAATAAAAAGAGGAAGATTCATGAATCCGTTATAAATAAGGCAGGGAAATCGTCATTGATCTTGATTACGGAAACTTCTCAGTTATTATTATAGTCGTTAAAATTCAATATAGTAACGAGCAATCAAAGCAATTAATGTTATTAACGAGCCAGAATTAAGTACGAAACCGTTATAATTACATGTTCTTATATAAGGACCCATTCCTAATTTGTAAAGGCATCTGAATATTTTTCTATATATGCAATCAGTCTTTTATTTTATTCGATTCAAGTGTTCAAACCGCAATTCTGGGAGAGATTAACATTTAAAAATAAACTTTATTTCCTTACTTATTATTTTTATTATTTTTTCTATTCTTTGAATACCAAGAAAGTGAAGTAATTTTGGTTATCAGTAACCCGGTTTTTTCCTAATATTAGCTTTGATCGTAAAATCTAGTTTTCGGTTAAACACTTGGTCCCCAAGATTCCTTTGTATTTTATTTTGTTATTTTACCTGGCATATATCCATATACTAAAATGTCTTCCGTTGCATTGTAGCAAGAGCCCAAAAGCGTGACCAGATTTTTGTTCTGAAGTTTTGTAACTGAAGTTACTTCATTCTTAGATTCATCTATGCTTGTCCTTAATCTTTTCACTGCAATTTCTTCTCCTCCTCGAAACAGACCCTGCAAATGGTTGATGTGTCGTTATCATACATATTATATTTGGATACTTATTTTGGACTGCGATCGTGGCACGAGAAGTACGATAGTGCGAAAGAAATACAATTATAGCACAGAAGTCATGATGAACGGATATTTGATTATGAGTGAGCTATCAAGCTCCTTTCTGCGCTTGGATAAGGATTTGTCTCTTCAGAGTTAGGTGATAACCATGTTACTTTGGGCCCTGTGAGCGTGGTCGATACATGGACTGAAGTATCGGGTCACTACTAGAAATTCACTAATTAGCGACCACAAAAAGCGACCAAAGTTGGTCTCTTATCTCAATATACCAACCAAAACGCGTCCAAACACGCTTGGTCAATATATTGGTGGTTCTTTTACCTTAAAGACCAACTTTGGTTGCTAAGGTAAAAGGACCAAATGTTCAGCATAAACATAATAGCGACCAACTTTGGTCGGTACAATATTTTAATAATATAAATTTACCGATCAAAGTTGGTCTGTATATATAAATTACCATATTTTTTTAATTATTATAAATTAAAAATTAGCGACCAACGTTGGTCTCTAAATTAAAATATATATTATTTTAAAAAATATCTATTTAACAATCTAGGTTCATAAGCGACCAACTTTGGTAGCTTATTTTTAATTTTTAAATTTTTTTTTTTGTATATAAGCGACCAAGGTTGGTCTCTAATTTCCAGGATTTTTTTTTAAGATAGTAGTGACCAACTTTGGTCGCTTATATCAAAATTTGGGTTCATTAGCGACCAAAATTGGTCGCCAAAATTTAATTTTTTAATTTTTTTTAGACAAAAGAAACCAACCTTGGTCGCTAATTTCCAGAAATTTTTTTATAGGTAAGTGACCAACTTTGGTCGCTTTTCTGGGTAATAATTTTGGCATAAAATGCTTGTTTTGGCAGCTACACCACCTGCCAGCATACCAAAATCTCTAAATAACAATATTCAATACATACAATACAATTGCAATACTAAAATCTCCACAACAACCCAACAACAACAACAACAACAACACAACAACAACAACAACAATAAAACAACAACAAAAACAACAAAACAATTCAAAAAACACATTAAAACCAACAAATTAAAGTTCAATAGAACTAACAAATTAAACTAACAATACTAAGTTAACGCTTATTAGAAATAGTTCAAAACCGGTTCTATTTGTCTAGTTCAAAGTATATAAAAGTCAAGGAGTGTTTTGTACAACATCATTATCATCACCGTCTGATGAACTTTTATTTACAAGACGGAATAGAGAAGGGTCTACTTGTCGAGGACGGGAAGAACGATCACGGGGAGGACGGGAGGAACGAGCACGGGCAGGACCGAAGGAACGCTCACGTTCAAGTCGAACCTCTGGCGGTGACTCACGAGATCGGGGAATCGGAAAAGCTCCAGAAGCTAGGAGAGTTTTGAGCTGAGCTTCTATGCCATGGGACTGAGTTTGCATGCCAAGCTATTGAGAATCTCTAAGATTTTCTCTTTCCTTGGCCGCTTCTAGCTCGGACGTGAGCTTTGTCACAGTCTCCCGCATAGCGGAGAGGCTCTACCCATGAAGTTGCTCGAATGCGAGGAAGTCCCTATTCCTTGCATTCCACACTTATAGCGATGGAATTTCTTAGCAGGAATCCCGTATACCTTTCCCCATTTTGGACCGCCAGCATCCTCCATCCATATTCTTTCAGCATCCTTGTTCGAAGGTTTGATTGGCTCACCCAACTCATTAGGTGGCTGACTGGGTATGAATTCCTCCACGTCTGCTGTGAAGCGATCCTATAAGAAAAATTACATTGAATTAGTATTTCAAAATTTATATAAAAGTAACTCAAAATACTTAATGAAAAGTGAAAACTTACATGTACAGTCGAGGCTCGGCCCTCGACCCACCTTTCTGGATTTGTCTCTTTCTTCTTCTTTAAAATACGAGTCTCCTTGAATAGCTCATCTTGATTCATTGGACTCCTCAACTTCTTTTCCTGAAAACTCATAAATTTTAGTTTATAAACATAATAGATATACTTTGAAAATTAAAATAAATTAAGCACTTACGTACCAATCTTCTTTTTATTGTCCCTAGGCTGATCGCACCTCCAGTGTGCAAGGAGCCCGCATTCTCAGATGTGCGAGCTTTCTTTCTTTATTCGCTCTTCTCTAAGAACTTTGCGGTAAGCCATTGCCTTTGCAAATACTCCCATAAATTTTGAAGCAACCAGTCAGGCTTCTGGTTCAACTGTCTAGCTTTGGAGAAACTATGCGACAACCGCTTGCGAGCTTTGTGATTAAAATTTGCAGCCACTTCCGCGCTATAGCGGTGTTCCCATACACACTTGCTATGATTTCAAGAGTTAATTATTATATGGAAATATCATAAATATAAATAATTATACTACTTAAAGGAATATTTATACCTTAAATTGAGTGAAAGTTTGCTCCTTCAGCGAGAATGGGAATTCACTCCAAGTCGCATAAGGGCCATCATAAAGCTTTCTGGTGGTTTTGGTGATTATCCTCGTAGTAATATTACTCGGGATGAACATGCAATTTAACAAAAAAACACATTAATATCCTATTGTACAAACTGTACAAAATAATAAACCTAAAAATAACAAATAACTCTTACCCATCACCCTCAGGGACTATGATGATCCTGCCATACTGATAATAATGCACCTCATCGCCATCATCGGCATCACCATCCGAAGAATGTATGTCTGAGGCATGTGTGGAAGGTCTAGGGGGGTCAGAGCTACTATCTCGCAGGTGAAGACCTGAAATAGATGGAGCCGTTGATGAAGATAGTTGTGATCCCTGTGACTGCGACATACCTAGATGGACCACAAGTGGTTGTGACCCGAGTGGCTGTTACATGGATGGATGTGATCCATGTGGATATTACATGGATTTATACAATCCATGCGATGCAAATGGCTGCGATCCACGTGGTCGTGAGGCAGTTGGACTCTATGTCGGACGTATAGTCCTATGGCCCTGTGATGAAAGAGCTAGTGTCTGCACGAAGGTGTAGGGCTCGTGATGCTGTGGCAACTCAAAATAGCCCTGGGTTGGAGGATAAGACATAGGCACAGGCATAGGCATCTCTGAAGAGGGTGGAAAAGATGGAGTAATATATTCTACCCTCCTATTCCCTTCCTAGTCTTTTCTCAACCCCGAGAACCAGTAGGGTCATTGTTACCTCGACCCTTGCCTATCATCTGCATAATATAATACATATTTAGATTGAAACATATAAGAAACTAGCTATAAAACGAGAGTTATTAAAGAAACCAACTTTTTAAAGCTCGTCGACGTATTGTCCCTCATCCGAGAATTCTTCTTCCTCACTAGTTTGAGCTTCATCAATTGATTTTTCTTCCTCATTTTCTGTAATTGTTACTTCATTTATATCAACTTCTTCCAATATGTGTTCAAAATATTCCAAATCATTTTCTAGAAGTTCGTCCACTATTTGGTGAACAGTGGAGATATCATTTTGATATGCAACATCTAACACATTCCCGACTTCCATCCTACCTACAGGCTTAGTTTTTAATACAACCCACCAGTCGGACTTATTCCACCGCAATGGTTAATAAGCATAATACACTTTCCTAAAGTTATGTGCAATTATGAAAGGATCATATGGATCATACTCCCTCGTATGATATACCTCAATTATGTTGTATTGTTTGTGTACTCTTGTACCTCTTGTTGGATTTGGGTCAAACCACTTGCATCTAAAGAGTATCAATTTATTATATGGCCAACCTGTATATTCTAGTTCTATTATTTCATTGAGCACACCATAGTAATCTATATCTCCAACTTGGTTGCCATCACCACCTTGAACCCACACCCCGTTGTTGTTGCTATTTTTATTTTTAGAGATATCCTCTGTATGAAACTTATAACCATTCACAACGTACTTAGACATTGTTGTGACCTGAAGCACACGTCCCCAAGATATATCTTTCAAAAATTGATTTACACCATTATTTGGATGATTTACCTACATATTGTTAAAATAATTCATATGTTAGCATAACTTCCAAACATTGTTTACCTACATAGTGTTAGAATATTATAAGGATAAACTTACAAATTGTTTGAACCACGTATCAAATCTCGTATATACAACATCATGGACAAATTGAACCACGAAGTGATTGTGACACATCAAATATTTTTAGTAGTTGCATTGAGATGTAATCACAGTAAATTTTATATTTTGATAACTACTAAATCAATACTTACTTGAGAAATGGTACAACTTCGAGACAATTTCGCAACACATGAAGTGTAGCTGACTTGTATTCCATATCACTCAAACTTCTCTTTCTAACATCCTTAAAACATCGGCCTGGTTGATTGAATATGGACATAGGAAGATATAATGGATCATTCACACATTCGACCATGTGCCTATTTGTCACGACCCTAAATCCTGACAGGTTGTGATGGCACCTATCGTAGAACCAGGCTAGCCAACCATCACATAACTACCCATCCGTTCTATTATAATGTTTCAATAATCAATAACAAGCAACAACAAAGCATAAAATAATTTCTTTAAGTCTTTAGCCCTAATAATAATTTAACAATCTAAACAACTCTCCCAAGACTGGAGTCAACATGGTCACGAGCATCTAAGAAAATAAAATAACTCTGCTAATGTCATAATAAGTGTCTATGAATCAAATGCTAATACTATATGAGGAAGGGAAATGAAGAAGCTGCGGACGCTGAACAGCTACCTCGAAATCCCGTAAGATGCTGAATACGAACGAAGATAGCTACTGCTCCGAACCAGTACCTAGATCTGCACACAGGGGTGCAAGGAGCAATGATGAGTACGCCAACTCAGTAGTAATGAAAATAAATCATAGTCTGAGAAATACGAAACAGAAAGTACAGATACACCAATTCACAAAAATGGTAAAACACCAAGTCACCATAAAGTATTCATCAAACACATAAGTTCGAAAACGATTTCCAGAAATCCTTTGAAACAAGTATAATTTCAATATATAAAACTCTGAGTAAAATCAGTTTGAAAAAAAAAGTGAATCGTACTCAAAAACTCAGTAAAAGCATGATAAATCTGCCCCTCGGTCCAAAATCATTTCTCGTAACAATTTCCCTCAGGCAACCTCACAGTCACTCAGTATCAGCCCAGCGGGCATACTCACACTTAGTAGGTACCTGCGCTCACTAGGGGTGTACAGACTCCGGAGGGGCTCCTACATCCCAAGCGCTATAACAAACCACATCTTGATGTAAATCACTCATAATATTGGCCCTCGGCCAGCCACATAATGGCATAAATCAATCACAAAATTAGCCCTCGACCAGCCACATCATGGTATAAATCACTCACAATATTGGCCCTCGGCCTCTCTTGTACCATAACATCCTCACAATATTGACCCGTAGCCTCACTCAATCAGACACTTTCAGCATGCCACTCAGACCATCATTATACCACGTTCTCGACCCAAAACAATGTTTCATTTTTTTCAAGAAATAATATCAAATACTCTGAGTGTCAAAAAAATTATCAAGAAAAGACTGCATGAAATCATAACATATCAAGTGAGGAAAATAGTAAAAACAGTCCCGAAGAGGTAAACAGATCGGCACCAGGCCTCAAACATGGCTTGCAGCCCAAATTATATCAAAATATATCAATACTATTAAGCATAGGCTTTAAAATCGGGTTCGCAACTCAATAGTTGCCTTGAAAGGAATATATTTCCAAATTTCCAATCTTTGCATTCCAAAATCCGTGAAATGATGTAGAGTCTGGGGTTTCATACCCTCATGAAAGGATTTAAAAGACATTACTTACCTCAAACTAGCCCAAAAAGCTACTCTGCAACCCGCTTGCCTCTCGAATCAACTTTCGAGCGCTCCAAATCTACCAAGTTCAGATTTTTATCATCAAATTATGCTTAAGAAATGAATTCCAATTGAAAAGTACCAAATTTAGCTCAAAACTCGAAATTAGCCAAAACCCGACCCCCTGGCCCGCATCTCAGAACTCAACAAATCTTATACCAAAATGTCCTTCATCATCTCACGAGTCCGTAGATATAAAGAACGCTAAAATCGGAGTTCGTTTGACCCCTCAAATCGATCCCTAAAGGTCTCAAAATCTCAAGACCTAACTCCACCTTTTTTCTACTGATTTTCATGAATTAATCACTGATATTTGATCCGTAATCACATATAATCGAGTATTAGGGTCCAAAATCCTTAACTCTATGAAGAACATTGATTTCCTCTCTTCAAAATCGCCTCAAATCTCTTTTCCCGTTCAAGAATGGTGAAAAAGTGCGTATTGATCGCGAAGGGTATATTTAAATACTGCCCATGTATTTGTTCATCGCGATCGCGGTAAATACTTTGCTATCGCGAAGCACAACTTTTCTCAGCCCAAAATTTGCCCTTCGCGATCGCGAAGAACAACTGCCCAGCTCTTCCAGACAGCCTCTAGTAAAACGGTTATAACTCTTTGTACAAAACTCCAAATTGCAGATAGTGTGAATTTTGAAAACTAGACACGAATGTCTACAACATTCATACTTTGATAATTTTTCAATTTCTTGTATATTACGAGATATAAGCCACCAAATTCAGCACTATGCCACACAATACGATTTCCAAACTCTTCTCGGACAGGTTGTAGTGTATAAACCATAACTCTTTAGAAACAATTAAAAATGATGAATGGTTTGATTTTACGAAAATTAAATACAAAGAGCTACAACTTTTATTTTTGGATTATCTCCAAATTCTTTATAGATTGTAAGATATAAGTATCACGACTCCAAATCCAGGCCAGTAGTGATGGCGCCTATCATGGAACTAGGCCAGCCAGAACTTCACTCAAATCATAATAAACTCCTATTTACCTCTTTACTATATTTATTTCCCATAAAAATTCCTTTTTACAATTATAAAAATATTCAAAACTATACTGAATAATAAATACAATCCCCGATAACCCGGAGTCACTGGTCATGAGCATCTACATCAACATGCAACTCAACAAAAATAAATTCTATAATATTAAACAAGAGGGGGAGCAGGACTGCGGAGGCATGCATCCACCTTGAAAACCTCCGAGGATCTCTGGAACAGATAGACAGCTCACCCTGCCCTAACACCTGAATCTGCACACAAGGTGCAGGGAGTAATGTGAGTACGTCAACTCAGTAGTAATGAAAATAAATCAGGTCTAAGCAGCAAGAAACACAAAAATCAATGTCATTAAGTCACAATATACACAACCTTACTTTCCAATAGTATAACATAGATATACGAAATCATCATGTCTTAAAAATCAACTTCATAAAAAGTCCTTTAAATAATGCACATTTTTACAACTTTAAAACAAAGGATTTGATATGCAAATGAATGAGGAAAAATCATAATATCCCCTCGGGCAAAAACATGTTTCATAATCAGCCCCTCGGGCATGCCTCACAATCCCTCAGCACCTCACAATCACTCAGCACCTCACAGTCACTCATGCCTCTCAATCACTCGTCACTCACACTCGGTGCGCTCACTGGGGGTGTGTACAGACTCCGGAGGGGATCCTTCAGCCCAAGCGCTAATATCAAGCAACCTCGTGGCGTATCATATCCTCACAATCACTCTTGGAACTCGGCCACACTCGGTGGAACCACTCGAAAAGCCCCTCGGGCGAAGTAGTAGAATGGGGTACTCGACCCGAAAACATCATTTTTATGCCCATGTAGTGTAAATCAGGCTAAGTTTTAAATAAAACAGTATGCATAATGATACTGAGTAAATCCATCAACAGGTAGTGAGGAACAAAGTAGTAAAACACCCTCAAAGGGTCTAAACAGATCGGCACGAGGCCCCAAACATGGCTTACAGCCAAATATTCCACAAATCTTTAGAACATAATTTAACACAAGATTTTGAGTAAATACGCAACTCATTAGTTTCCGCAGAGAGTACCTAGTCCAATCCAAAAATTAGTACGCGCCACATATTCGTCATCCGAATGTGCGCCATTCAAAATTCAGTGAGAAAATAATGCAGTTCGGGGTTCCATACCCTCAGGACAAGATTTATAACCATTACCTACCTCTACCGGGCCACAACACTCGTCTTCTATGCTCTTGCCCCTCAAATTGGCTCCCTATTGCTCCGAATCTAGCCAAAACCAGCTAACATTATCAATATATACTAAAGGAACACAACCCAATCGAAAATTATCAATTTATACAAGAACCTTGAAATTCGGCAAAACCCGAGCCCCAGGCCCACGTCTCGGAATCCGAAATTTTTTACATCATTAGAACCTTCATCCTCTCACAATTCTATACATACCAAGAACACTAAAATCGGACAACAATTTTCCACTAAAATCACCAAAAGAAATTTCCAAATCTTTCCTCCCATTTTTCCCAAATTCTCTACTTAATTCCTCCAATTGCATGGTGAAAATCAAGACAAATTCATGAAATTAAACCAAAAAAGATTGAAGAACATTTACCACAAGAATACCGTTGAAAATCTCATCCAATTCCTTATTCTCCCAAGCTCTCTAATGGAATATTGAGTTATGGCCAAAAACCCCCAATTAGAACTTAAAAGCTTTCTGCCCAGCTTATTTTCTTTACTGCGAACGCGTCACCAGGACCGCGTTCGCGAAGCACAAACAGGCTCCCCCTTCCCTTAACCCTACGCGAACGCGTCAGAACCATCACGAACGCTACTCCTTACCTGACTTGCCCACCGCGAACGCGTACCATCCACGCGAACGCGTACACCAAAAACCCCTGGGGGTCCCCAAACCCCCACTCTTCTTCGCGAATGTGATGACTACTTCACTGAGACCTCCGCGTTCGCATCCTCCTCTTCGCGAATGCGATGAAAAAAATCTCAGCTCCCCCAAATTACTCTTCGCAAACGCGGCCTCCCACCTGCGAACGTGATGAACTAAATCTCTGCAACAAAAACCAGAAAAAATCTGCAAAGTTCCAAAACCAAAAATTGATCCGTTAACCGTCCGAATCAATCCCGAGACCCTCGGGATCTCAACCAAAAATACCAACATATCCCATAACATCATTCAAACTTAATCGAGCCTTCGAAACACCAAAAACAACATGAAAACACCAAATTTACATCAAATTCAAGCCGATGAACTTTGAAACTTCCAAATTTCGCCAACTATGCCAAAACCAACCAAAACACCTCCGATTGACCTGAAATTTGCAGACATAACCAAAATGACATTACGGACCTGATCCATCTTCCGGAATTCCATTCCGACCTCGATATCCTATTTTCCACTGCCGACCAAAAATCGCCAAAACTAACTTTCGCCAATTCAAGCCTAATGCTATACCGGACATCACAAAAATATTCTGAACACACTCCTAAGTCCCAAATCACCTAACGAAGCCATCTGAGCCATAAAATTCGCATTCTGAGGTCGTTCACCAATAAGTCAACTCTCAGTTGACTTTCTCAACTATTAGGCTACCTTGAGAGACTAATTGCCTCAATGCTCACCATGACCACGCTGAACCTGAACCAACTGACCTAACACACATAAATGAAGCTGAACCACATAAAATGAAGCAAAAACAGAGGAAACGGGGCTAAACTCTCATAACAACTGGTCGGGTCGTTACAATAAGCTTCCAAAGTCAGGTCACGGCAGCAGAAAATTTCCTCTGCGCGATCGCGTAAGGCCTTCCGCGATCGCGCTTCACTGTCCATTGTCTCTCATTTTACTCATCGTGATCAGGACCGATTCCCCGCGATCACGTGGCACACTGCTGTAGCCAAAAACCAACATTTAAAAATGGCCTAGAAATGGTCTGAAACCACCCTGAAACTCACCCGAGGCCCCCAGGACCTCAACCAAACATGACAACACATCCCATAACCTCATTCAAACTTAGTCGAGCTTTTGAACCACTCAAAACAACGCCACAACACAAAATCACATCGAATTCAAGCCTAAGAACTTTGAAACTTCTAAATTCCACCAAAGATGCAGAAACCAACCAAAACACATCCGAATGACTTGAAAGTTTGCACATACGTCCAAAATGACACTACGAACCTGTTTCAACTTCTGGAATTCCATTCTGACCCCGATAGCCTATTTTCCACTACCGACCGAAAATCACCAAAAACTAACTTTCACCAATTCAAGCCTACTTCTACACCGGACATCACAAAAATATTTTGAACACACTCCTAAGTCCCAAATCACCTAATGAAGCTTTCCGAATCATAAAATACGCATTCCGAGGTCGTTTACCAACAACTCTCAGTTGAGTTTTCCAACTATAAGGCTATTTTTAAAGACTAAATGACTAAATTCTTGCTACAGCCATTCCGATTCTGAGCCTACCAACTCTAACACATCATAAACAGTATAACTAACCTATGACAAAGAAAAAACAGGGATAATAATAAAATATTCACGGAACGACCGCCCGGGTCATTACATTCTCCCCCACTTAAACATTCGTTCGTTCTCGAACGTGCCTAGAGTTGTTCCAAACACCACCAAAATTGCCGTGTAACCTACCATGCACATATTCAGAGGTGATTCCATGTCACCTTACCCCACATAGGTATAATAGCACAACACAGTTGAAATTTCGAAGTCCGATCTTGACCCATAAACCTTAGAACTAAATTTCCACTTCTGAGTCCATTCACAAGATAAATTTCCACGACTATAAGCTTAAATAGTCTGAACACGTTGTATTAAGCCATATCCGCAACACAAGATAAAATCACATAATATACCGCATGACTCAACACTCATAGCAATGACTCCTAATCCCAATCGCTGCTCATAACAACCCAATACCGGTAAATAACCTCTTATCAAACAAAACCTCGCTTAAACACCTTCATATGGTGTCGCTGATGAAAGAAACACGTAGAAACCAACAACCATTCGTCCGATCAGCATCAATACCATCCAGATCCATAACTTGTGCAACTCGTGCACTCAATAACAACATCCCAAGAGCTCAATTCATAAAATAGAGAAGACTCACATGAGAGGACTATCCTGCCATTACTCTTGCCATTTCCACATCATGCTAAAAGCCTGATACATATCGTGAAACCATATCACACTAATCCGACACCAAGGATCATACCTCTACCTAACTCAGTTGCAAAGCGTGATCCCATCCAACCGCTGGACCACATGACATACTCCCAGCCACGTTGCTCAAAATCAATAATCATGCGAAATTCGACATCACTTACTCAAAGTGCATTGCCATAACCACGGGGAAATCAGATGATAACATGCCACCCGAACCAGAAAGAACATAACCAACACGTCTCAATCCTGCAACACCTAATTAACTCAAATCTCGCCATAAAGCCTCGATAGAACTACACCCTATGCATATATAACCAACAATCATAAATCCTCAAAACACCGAAATGTAACTCATAGATCACTCCAAAACACGAATAAGCTCAATGACAATCAAATGGTACATCCCTCAACTATAGCAATTTGGGGTCAACAATTCCGACTTGGTGTAGAACACACACCCATACTGGCCTACCAATAATTATATTCTATATCAACTCTGGTCATCCACAACAGGTAGATAACTCTCCAAAGGTTCATAATGACTGAATCATGACCTATACTAACACCTGACTAGCTTTGCTCGCATCATCGTAGTTCACAACTACAAAAATAATCTGTTCATAAAAACTCCCAGTCTCAAAATCCATGAGGCGCACCAATTACCATATCTAATCCCAATTCGACCACTCAAATATATAACACGCCCCTAATACTTTATCATTTCATGAGGGATACCCCCATAATTCCTCTATGTCACCAAGAAACCTTGAATATCAGCACTCGATCCAACAAGAGAGCGTCGTAACACCAATGAAGCATCCTTATTCAAACACATTGCCTTAAACACATTGTCCTTAATGAATGTATACTCTCATCCAGCCACCCAATAGTGGTATCCTTTACCTAATCATCTAAAACTGCCAGTTCTGACTTTCCTTCCAAAACTGAACCGTGACCTCACATATGCCACTCTCCATTATACACAAAATACCGCATACGCCATGCAATCCTATGATAAATATGAGAACTTCATGCTCTCGTCCTAGCCACAAACAACTACGTACTCAACTAGCCAAAAACATTCCATTTGATCCCATCTAGAAGCAAAATCACTATACATCACATGGCACTCACGCCAATGGAAAATATACATCTCTAACCGTGGTAGAAACCATCAACACCTCTCCGAATCCCATTTGTACAACACCAAAACCGGCAGGACTGAATCTTTCTAAGTCAACCACGCTACGCGTGCCACCAAATCCAAAGAGGATTGCTAAGAAACACCTGTAACAACTCATTACCTTATAACCACCCAAAGAACTAACCATATCCCTTATTATGCCGATCTGACCTACTACCAAGTTTTCCTATTCATCCAAGTTCCTTTTGACTTACCTTCAAATTGATACCTCATGTTGCCACAATGTCGCAGTTCTCAATCCAGGCTCACCACATGAAACCCAAGCGTGAAAATATACTGTCTAAGGATCATAATCTGCTGAATACTCCCTTAATTATCACCAAATGCACCACATTGGAAATACTTATCCTGAAGAGACTTTTAAAGTCATTACCTTCACTTTTCCTGATACTGATGGATAGAATCCATGATAATGCAAATACACCACAAGCCTTGACACCTTCCCCGTAAATCTCAATTATAGCCTTCTCACACCTTGAAGATCCTTGATCGCTACATATAACCTTGAATTCGTCTGAATAGTTCTCGAACGCCATTTACTCTACGCAATTTCAATTACACTAATCGAGTAAATAGAACGACCTGACCTCGCTTGCAATCCACATACTAGGAAATTAATTCACACCTTTGAAGCAACAAGCACCACTTACCAGTACAATTCCATCATACAATGAATTCCACTATCCGTAAAGTACATTACAACTTGTATCGAAGAAATTTCCACCACTCGAGTCAATCCTAGACTCCACCTTTATAGGTCACAACTGATTCACCAACATACCTCGAACCGAAACCAATACAATACATAATCGTGTAATCAACTTATCATTAGCGGACTCCACACTTGGCTCAAAGCCAAAGATCAAGACAAACAATTACTCACGATGCCCATACATTATCACTGCCACCATACTGTGGTGAGGTTCAACTAAATCCTGCATAAGCTTACATGACCAAAACCATCTAACCCTCAAATCGTATGCAAATCTTGTATTCACCATCGTAATGGTCATGCCAACTCCCACAAGCGATCTAAACTCAAATTACAACATACATCATTTACTGATAGAGAGAACTTACTATAGATAAATATAAGGGTCACACACCTTAGGACAACCCGCATGAGATACCCCTGCCTGCTTAACCTCAAAATGATATCTCCCTATACACTTTCAAAAATCATAGCTATCACGCAATCACTATACCTTCCTACATTAGAACACAACCACCGCCTGCCCTCGAGACCTCCCATTAAGCGGTATAAGAACCGGAAGTTGATGGCAATACCAACACTAGAGATGTGGTCAAGGAAATCTTGCGCTTCTAGAAGATCTACACACACTCGTTTGACCACATGGATACCTTCACTGGACACCACGTGTCCCAAGAATGCTACTGAAGTGAGCCAAAAATCCACACTAAGAGAACATCGCACAAAGCTTCTCCTCCCTATATCCTCGTAATACCATCATCAATTGATGAGTATGCTACCCCTGTCTACGCATATACGCCAGGATGACATCAATGAATACGATAACAAAGGAGCTATAACACGGCTGAATACGTCGGCAATCAAATACATGACCGCTGCTGAGGCATTGGTCAGCCCAAAGGACATCGCTAGGAACTCATAACACAATAGAAGGATCCGCTTCGCTCCACATATAAACAACATAAGAGGTCCTTCACTACACTCATAGCTTGAGAACATATTCTAACTTAATACAAAAGTTAAATAATCAATGGTTCTTGCCACATCTCCCGCCAATTCATTTTGGTCACAATCAAACAACCTGAATACATTTAAGTATCCCATCACACTCACCATGTAGTCATCTAGTCACCAAATCCAATAAATAAGAACACAAACGGACACATAAGTCCCCAAATGCACGTGATCACACAAACAAAATCTCACCACTCCAGCCACAGATAAAATTTGGCCTCAAGTCCTCCAGACTGGCCCATTATCAATCTGCTAAAAATCATATCTCACCCATGGAAATCACAAGCCGTAGAGGCACAGCTGATACCAGGAGCTCACATGCACATTCTTATACATGAAAGGAATTCAAGAGTTACGCTTTTGGCTGAATAAAATGGATTCGCACGACAAGAATTAAAGAATGTGAGATTTTTCCTAAGCGTTCTGTAGCCTCTCAAAGATAAGTACAGATGTTTGTGTACCGATCCGCAAGACTCAACTAAACCTACTCATGACTGTGGAGTCCTATGCAACCTAGAGCTCTGCTACCAACTTGTCACGGCCCTAAATCCTAATAGGACGTGATGGCACCTATCGTGGAACTAGGCTATCCAATCATCACATAACTACCCATCCGTTCTATTATAATGTCTCAATAATCAATAACAAGAAACAACAAAGCATAAAATAATTTCTTTAAGTCTTTACGCCCCAATAATAATCTAACAATCTAAACAACTCTCCCAAGACTGGAGTCAACATGGTCACGAGCATCTAAGAAAATAAACTATCTCCTAATGTCATAATAAGTGTCTATGAATCAAATGCTAATACTATATAAGGAAGGGAAATGAAGAAGCTGCGGACGCTGAACAGTTACCTCGAAATCCCTTAAGCTGCTGAATAAGAACGAAGACAGCTACTGCTCCGAACCAGTACCTGGATCTGCACACAGGGGTGCAGGGAGTAATGATGAGTACGTCAACTCAGTAATAATGAAAATAAAACACAATATGAGAAATACGAAACACACAGTACAAATACACCAATTCACAAAAATAGTAAAACACCAAGTCACCATAAAGTATTCATCAAATACATAAGTTCGAAAACCGATTTCCAGAAATCCTTTGAAACATGTATAATTTCAATATATCTCTGTAAAACTCTCAGTAAAATCAGTTTAAAAAACAAAGTGAATAGTAGTCAAAAACTCAGTAAAATCATCATAAATCTGCCCCTCGGGCCAAAATCATTTCTCGTAACAATTTCCCTCGGCACCTCACCATCACTCAGTAACAGTCCAGTAGGCAACCTCCTCACAGTCACTCAGTATCATCCCAGCAGGCAACCTCACAGTCACTCAGTATCAGCCCCGCGGGCATCACTTGCACTCAGTAGGTACCTGCGCTCACTGGGGGTGTACAGACTCCGGAGGGGCTCTACAGCCCAAGCGCTATAACAAGCCACATCATGGCATAAATCACTCACAATATTGGCCCTTGGCCAGCCACATCATGGCATAAATCACTCATAGTATTGGCCCTCGGCCAGCCACATCATGGCATAAATCACTCACAATATTGGACCTCGACCTCTCTCATATCATAACATCCTCACAATATTGGCCCGTAGCCTCACTCAGTCAGAAACTCTCAACATGCCTCTCCAGCCGTCATTATACAGGGTTCTCGACCCAAAACAGTGTTTCATTTTTTTTCAAGAAATAATAACAAATACTCTGAGTGTCAAAACAATTATCAAGAAAAGACTGAGTGAAAATCATAACATATCAAGTGAGGAAAATAGTAAAAACAGCCCCCAAGGGGTAAACAGATCATCACTAGGCCACAAACATGGCTTGCAGCCCAAATTATATCAAAATATATCAATACTATTAAGCATAGGCTTTAAAATTGGGTTCGCAACTCAATAGTTTCCTGAAAAGGAATATATTTCCAAATTTTCAATCTTTGCATTCCAAAATCTATGAAAGGTTGTAAAGTCCGGGGTTTCATACCCTCAGGACAGGATTTAAAAATATTACTTACCTCAAACTAGCCCGAAAAGCTACTCTGCAACCCGCTTGCCTCTCGAATCAACTTCCAAGCGCTCCAAATCTACCAAGTTCAGATTTTTATCATTAAATTATGCTTAAGGAATGAATTCCAATTGAAAAGTACCAAATTTAGCTCAAAACCCGAAATTAGCCAAAACCCGACTCCTGGGACCCTGTCTCGGAACACGACAAATTTTATAGCAAAATTTCATTCATCATCTCACGAGTCCGTACATATAAAGAACGCTAAAATCGGAGTTCGTTTGACCCCTCAAATCGATCCCTAAAGGTCTCAAAATCTCAAGCCCTAACTCCACCTTTTTCTACTGATTTTCATGAACTAAACACTGATAATTGATCCTTAATCAAATATAATCAAGTATTAGGGTCCAAAATCCTTATCTCTACGAAGAACAATGATTTTCTCTCTTCAAAATCGCCTCAAAGCTCTTTTCCCATTCAACAATGGTGAAAAAGTGGGTATTGGTCGCGGAGGGTTTATTTAAACACTGCCCAGGTATTTTTTTTCATTAAGATCACGGTAAATACTTCGCTATCGCGAAGCACATCTTTTCTCAGCCCAAAATTTTCCCTTCACGATCGCGGAAAATGCTTCGTGATCGGGAAGAACAACTGCACAGCTCTTCCAGACAGCCTCTAGTATAATGGTCATAACTCTTTGTACAAAACTCCAAAATTGTAAATGGTTTCACTTTCTGAAATCTATACACCAAGGGCTAAAACTTTCAAGCGTTGATAATTTCTCAATTCCTTATACATTACAAGATATAAGCCGCCAAAGTCAGCCTTATGCAACACAATGCGATCTCCAAACTCTTATCGGACAGGCTGTAGTGTATAGACTATAACTATTTAGAAACAACACCAAACGACGAATGCTTTGATTTTATGAAAACTAGACACAAAGAGCTACTTTTATTTTTGGACCATCTCAGAATTTCTTATAGATTACAAGATACAAGCTTCCAAAGTCGGGTCAGGAAAGCAGAAAATTTCCTCTACGCGATCGCGTAGTGCCTTCCGCGATCACATCGCAATCGAGATCGATTTCCCGCGATCGCGTAGCGCACTGCTGTAGCCAAAAACCAGAAGCTAAAAATGGCCTAGAAATGGTCCGAAACCACCCCGAAACTCACCTAAGGCGCCCGGAACCTCAACCAAAGATGCCAACACATCCCATAACCTCATTCAAACTTAGTCGAGCTTTCGAACCACTCAAAACAACTCCAAAACACCAAAATCATATCGAATTAAAGCCTAAGAACTTTGAAACTTCTAAATTCTACCAAAGATGGCGAAACCAACCAAAACACATCCGAATAACCTAAAAATTTGCACACACGTCCAAAATGAGACTACGAACCTGTTCCAACATTCAGAATTCCATTCCGACCACGATAACCTATTTTCGACTGCCGACCGGAAATCACCAAAAACTAACTTTCGCCAATTCAAGCCTATTTCAACACCGGACATCACAAAAATATTCCGACACACTCCTAAGTCCCAAATCACCTAACAAAGCTATTCGAACCATAAAATCCACATTCCGAGGTCGTTTACCAATAAGCCAACTCTCAGTTGACTTTTCCAACTATAAGGCTATTTTTAAAGACTAAATGACTGAATTCTTGCTACAACTATTCCGGTTCCGAGCCTACCAACTCTAACACATCATAAACAGTATAACCAACCTATGACAAGGAAAAAACAGGGATATAATGAAATTTCCACGGAACGACCAGCCGAGTCGTTATATTTTTTGGCATATTCCTAGCACATGGCACATTACTCTCAAAATAAAAGAGCAAAAATGAGCAGTTTCCTTTGCAAGATAAGCTTTGGATATAGATCCTTCAATCATATTCCTCTGTTTAACAAATTTTTTGCATTTGCCAATTGTCCTACATAATTTCAGGTTAGCCAAGAACATTCAAATAAAATAGAAAATTACATCAAACTTATAATATTACCTCTCAAAGGGATACATCCATTTGCATTGAACAAGCCCTCCAAGTCGTGCCTCGTGTACAAGGTGGATTGGAAGGTGTTCCATCACATCAAAAAAACCACATGGAAATATCTTTTCCATCTTAATAGAAGTTACACGAATATTCTGATCCATCCGAGTAGGTTTCCTTCCCTTAATTTGGAAGAACACAAGTCTTTGAAAAATAAACTAATCTCTGTGATGGGTTTCCACATTCTTTTAGGCAAACCACAAAATGAAATAGGCACTAAGGTCTCCATGAAAACATGACAGGCATAACTTTTCAAATGGCTCAACTTCCCTACCTCCATATCAACTTTTTTTCCAAGATTCGACGCATAACCCTCAGGCATCTTCAATTTCGTTACCCAATCAAAAATTTGTCATATTTATTCCAAAGTGAATGTGTAAATTTATTTGGGCTTGAATATCTTACCATTGTTTTCTGTCTGCAAGTATAATTCAGGCCGCCTGCAATATTCTTGTAAGTCCATTCTAGCCGTTGGTTTATCCTTTGTCTTACCTTTAACATCCATCACTATGTTGAAAAAATTGTCAAAATAATTCTTCTCAATATGCATGACATCAAGGTTGTGACGGAGAAGATTATCCTTCCAATAAGGAAACTCCCAAAATATACTCTATTTCGTCCAATTATAAGTAACACCGTATCCGGGTAATCTATAAGGTGGAGCTTCAGTAACTTTACTTAAGTTCTGGACCCTCTCCTAAATTTCCTCACCTGAAAATATCGGAGGTGGAGAATCATATTCCATTTTATTCTTTTCGAATACATATTTCATCTTTCTAAACTCATGGTTAGGAGGCAAGAATTGACAATGACAATCAAACCATGATTGCTTTCGGCCATGTTTCAAAGTGAACGCTTTACTATTTTCCATGCAGTAAGGAAAAGCTAGATTCCCACCAGTCATCCACCCAGACAACATTCCATATGCAGGAAAATCGTTAATTGTCCACATTAAATTAGAACGCAAATTGAAATTCTGCTTGGTTGATATGTCATATGTTTCAACACTATCGTACCACAATCGTTTTAGCTCATCAATAAATGGTTGCAAATATACATCAATCAAACTTTTCGAATTACGTGGACCGTGGATAATACAATTTAAGAATATATATATGGACTAGTCATTCACAACTCGGGTGGTAGATTATAAGGTGTAAGAAAGACAGGCCAACATGGATATGGTGTCGCAAATACAGAAAAAGGCGTGAAGCCATCCGCACACAGTCCTAACCGAATGTTCCTTGGTTCACTAGCAAAATCTGGATATGTCCTATCAAAGTGCTTCCAAGCTTCTCCATCTGAAGGATGACACATAACACCAGGTGGTCTTCTATTTTCAAAGTGCCATCTCATATGAGGAGAAGAACTCATCAACACATATAACCTCTTTAACCTAGGTATAAGAGGTAAATAATGCATCACCTTGATAGTGGCCATATTCCCGCTGGAAAGCCTCTTGAAACGAGGCTTTTTGAAAAATTTATAACTGTTTAAAGTTGCATCATCTTTATAATATAACATGCAACCATCTTCACAATAATCAATTCCCATTAACGAAAGTCCTAACTTAGAAATAAATCTTTTTGCCTTATAGAAATCACCAAGTAAGTTGATATTAGGGTCAACTAGTTCACTCATAAGGTAAATGAAAGAGTCCATGGCTGCTTGAGAAATATTCCAAGCAGATTTTATACTTAGTAGTCTAACTGTAACGGACAGCTCGGAGTGCGGACTTCCTTCCTGTAATGGACGACTAGCTTCCTCTAACTGTTCAAAAAAACGTTTTGCATCATCATTAGGAGTTTGTTCAACATTTTCATTGGTCTCACCCCCTAAGTGCATCCCAAAAGCATCCTCAACCATATCATGAATTCTAGAATCACGATTTGTATTCTCCACCGACCTACTACTTTCACCCACAACCATGTTATAAAATATCCCATAGCTACCATCGAACTCTCCATGATTAGTCCACACAAAGTAATTCACTATAAACCCCTTCCTATAAAGATGAAGCTTAACTTCCTACGATTTTTCAAACTTCATACAGTCGCACCTAACACAAGGGAACCTAATTACTCCTTCACTTTTGTATGGTGGAAGTGACATTGCATGTCTAATAAAGTCATCAACCCCTTATACAAAATCCTCCCGCAATCCCCGCCGATTAGGATAATTCCTATTGTACATCCAATTACGATGTTCCATCTATACAAATAAAACAAGAACAAATTAATTTAGTTAATTTATATCCTAATCTTTTTTTAGTTCATTAATTCGTAAAATTTCAATCTATAAACTAAAAGTTCAATTTATAAACTAAAAGTTTAATTCATATCCAAAAGGTTCAATTCATATCCAAAAAGTCAAGACGTTTTATTTTTAATATTCAATTATAACAGATTATAATTTGAATTGATGCAGGGATTGATAGACTTGTCAAGATCCTAATTAGTATATATAATTTTTCATCAAATATATCTATGTGTCAATTGATTTATCGATTTATTACCTACTCAGATGCATTGTTGAATATTAAAAACAAAACGTTTTGACCTATATCTATATCTATCTCTCTCTCTCTCTCTCTCGATATATATATATATATATATATATATATATATATATATATATATATATATATATATATATATATATATATATATATATATATAACACGCTTCGTTGTACTACTTTAACTACATAAATAGCATGTTAGAATATATATTAGTGTATTCATCCCTTGTATTACAAAAGTGTTAACGGATTACATTTATATTATTTAGATAGTAAATAAGTGATTTTTAATTTTGACCAATGTTGACCTGAAAAGAGACCAACTTTGATCGCTAATTATCCAAAAATAAAAAATTAGCGATCAAAGTTGGTCGCTAAATTTAAATCAGATTTATTTATATATGAAAAATATTTTAAATAATAATATAATTATTAAACGTTATAACTGGGTCTCAAATTAGAGACCTTGCTTCCCCTTTCATAACCGACCAAATTTGGTCGCCAATTTTAAATAATATTTATTTATATTTTATAAAAAAAATTAAATAAGAATATAATTATTAAAACGTTATATCTGAGTCCCACCTTAGCGACCAAAGTTGGTCGCTAATTTCATTATTTCTTTGACCAGGAACGTCTGACCAGCTCGGTCAACATGTTGACCATTTTATCGACCAAAAAGCGACCAACTTTGGTCGGTAATTATTTAAAATAATTATTTTAATAATTTTCTCCAAATTAGCGACCAAATTTGGTCGCTTTTTTTGACTGACCAACTTTGGTCGCAAATTTTTTATCACTTTTTACCGGATTTCTAGTAGTGTCGATACATGGATAGTGTATCGTGTCGATAGATGAATTTTTTATAGAATTTCAGTGATACATGAACTTTGTATCGGGCTTGGTGATACATGGATTGTGTATCATTGTACGTAGATCTTGTATCAGTTGTGGTGAATGATAGAGTCTTGAGCATATCATTGTACGTAGATCTTGTATCGGTTGTGGTGAATGATAGAGTCTTGAGCATGCGTAGGCATTCCTGACTCATTTAGAAGCTTTCATGAGATCATAACTGCTGCATTTCACACACACACACACACATATATATATATATATATATATATATATATATATGTTAGTTGGGAGCCTAGACTTCGTTGAATATTGACGATGCCATCTTTAAATACAATATCTGTGCAGCATAATGATTATCTCTTGAATTGGAAAATCATGGTTTATATCTTTCGACTATCTTACATCTTATATCTGTTGTTCATGAGATTATTTACTATTCAGGCCCAAGCTCTGTTATTTATATCTGTGTTGCAAATATCCTGATGCATTTAGCCTCGCCACTACTTTTTCGAGGTTAGACTTAATACTTAGTACCGATTGTGCTATATTTATACTATGCTTCTATATATCTTTTTGTACGGATTCTCAGGTGGGCACTAACTGAGCCTCGATTACAATAGAAGCTTCTAGGGTTCCTTATATATATATTGTGTGAAGACCTGGAAAAAATAAAATGCGATCTAACTATAGATTTACAACTACAACCCCAAAAAATCATTTAAATTACAACAAAAGAAACAGTTACCCCACAACTCTATTAGCATCATGGTCACATCAATAATCCTTCCTCCCCATCCCCCCCCCTCCACCCACAAATTGGAGTGTGTACATACGTCCAACTTGCCAAAAAATGCCGAACTTGATAAAGCTGCAACCATGGCAAATCAACTGCAATCTTACTTATTGTCCTATGTTTTGCTTCAACAGAGGAGAAAGCAACCGCATGCTCCTTCTTATACTTTCAATTAGGAGTGGCAAACGAGCGGGTCGGGTCGGATATAGTTCGGGTCGAAACAAGTAATGAAAAAACAGGTAAATTATCCAACCCGATCCATATTTAACACGGGTAATAAACGGGTTAACCGGTGGATAAAATAAGTAACCATATTATCCATTCATGACTTCATATTAGCCTCAAGCTCTAATATGAATTTGTTGCCCCTTGCAACAGAAGAACATTACTGAAATAATTTTTCAATAATTGTATTATCCATATTTTACCCTTTGGTTACTCATTTTACTAACAGATAATATGGGTAATTATCCATATTCGACCCGGTTTAAAAAAGTCAGTTATCCAACCCATTTTAATGGTTTAGGTTGGGTGGATATGAAAGATTTGATGCGGAAGACAAAGAACAATATTGGAGGAAGAACAATATTGGAGGAAAAACTCTTGCTCTTCTCATTAATTCCACAAGTATTTATAGACAAAGAAGTTAGAGAAACAAGAGAAAACCTAAACCTAATAGGAGAAGAAAACCTAAACCTAATAGGAGACCAAGACCTAAACAAGGAAAATAAATATACAAGGTAATAAGGAAAATATTACACATTCCTAATCAAACTCTAATTCTTTCCTTATCACTAATTCTTTCCTTATCACCCCCCCCTCAAGTGGGAGCATGAAGATCACGAATGCCCAACTTGTCAAGTAAGAGCTCAAACTGTGATTTTCCCAATGCCTTTGTGAAGATATCGGCCAGTTGTGCAACCGTTCGGACAAAAACCGGGCGGATGGTTCCCCCAACAAATTCATCGCGAATAAAATGACAGTCTATCTCAATATGCTTTGTTCTTTCGTGGAATACTGGATTGCGAAGAATATGCAACGCTGATTGACTGTCACAAGATAATCGAATGGGAGAAGCTTGTTGAATGCCAAGACTGTTCAAAATACCACGAAGGCATTTCAACTCACAAATGGTCATAGCCATCGACCTATACTCGGCTTCAACAGATGACCGAGAAACAACATTTTTCTTTTTGGTTCTCCACGAGACTGGTGACTCTCCGAAGG
>ML306163.1:0-36875 GCA_005239505.1 Nicotiana paniculata
CCCCAAAAAACCTCAATTACCCAACGTTTTCAAGACTCTACTTTTTCAAGAATTTAATTATTCTTTTAAAGGGACTAATGTGTTGCTTTACCTTTTCTCGCAAAAACAATGTTTAAATTTGTGTTACAACTAAAAAGAAAATACTTTTTTTCTGGTTGAAAAAGAAAGTACTCTTTCTACAACATGAAAAAAGTACTCATTTTGTTAAAATGAAAGAAAATACATTTTGTATATCATGAAAAGAAAATATTTTTTGCTACATCATTTTATTGAAATGAAAATACTTTTTCTACATCATAAAAAGAAGAAGAATTAACCCAAATAGCCACCTACCTAATTGCTTAAACTAAAAATAACCAGTGGAGTTATAATATATGTATTATGTATTATATGTGTATAATTTTATATATAATAAATTTATAATCTATGTATATGGCTAGAAAATGTATACAATGAAGAAAAGTTTGAAGAAAAGGCTGTGGAAGGTTGAAGAGAAGTTTTAGAATATGTTTTTCCTTCTCTTGATAGAGAAAACATTTTCCTCAATTAGAGGAAAACGAGTTCATGAGGAAAATATTTTCCAAAAGATTTAAGCCAACCAAACATGAGAAAATTGATAAATATTTTATATCAAACATGGAGATTAAAAGTGCAGAGGCGTATCTAGGGGGGTTCCATGGGGAATGTGAACCCATGCTCCCCGCCTAAATCATGTATTGTAATGTTATATTTTTTAAAAAATATTTAAATGTATGTGTGTGCACTCATGCTCAAAGTATTATATGATGTGATGATTATTGAGTATACCTCGATTGGTGAGGTTTTGAGTTCAAATCTTATGTATATCTTATTTTTTCCTTTTTTTTTCTCTCGATGTAGACGCTCATGGAAGACGGGCGTGTCTGGTGTTATTTTTACGTATTAATTAAGTACTTTTTTTTATATATATATATATATATTTAGTTTATTCTTTCAAAATTTTCACATATTGAAATTTATATTATTCTTTTGTCGTAAAATCTTATATGATTAAACAAAATATGTATATTAAAACTAGTAACAGTGTATGATGCAGCATAGTCAATGGGTTCAACTGATCTTAATATTTTCAACATGGAAAATAGATATGGATGTAAGAAAATTACTATTTAAAAAAATAATAATATAATTTCAAAAGTGCAATGGGTATGCAATTGTAAGAATTAAAGGTTGACACGTAAAATTCATATTCTTGATCCATCTCTTATTAATAGTGCACTCATCCTGCCAAAATCCTGAATCCGCCTCTGTAAAAGTGTACCACTTTATTAAAGAATGTGGACTATTAGTGTTTCATGTGAAAGAAATAAACTAGTTTGAGTTAAAGTCCAAAGATACTGAATTATTTTGGGCCTTTTCTCTAAAAATGAAAGGAAAATCAGGTAGGCAACTTAAGAAATTTTTTGTCCGAGCAAGAATTGGTTATGACTAAAGCTTGTGGCGGTGGTGGTATGGCTCTGATGGAACAATTTTAGTAGGGTTGAGAAGGAGAGAAAGAAAAGAAATCGGCAAATTTCATAAATTTATTTTTAAAACGGTAGACCCACAAATTAAAAAACCTTATCATATGACTTCTATCCTTGTCATCACAATTAAGTATTACAGTATGATGGAGGTGTTTAAAACATGCGTTTTGATAAGTTGAGGTGTTCAAATGCGAAAGTTGAATATGATACCCTAGACAATTAATTTCACATTGACAAAACACGAAAGAGATGAGGGATATATAAATAAATAAGCGTTAGACCTTAATGACGCATTTTAAAATCGTACAACCCTAAGCCCAAAGCACAAAGTATCACTAGTGGCTGAGCTGTTACATATGGTATCAGAATCACTCCGCGTACAACCTGAAACGATAGTGGGGAAAACCTCACCAAGGACACTTGAGTCCCTAAGGGGGAGGTGTATGTGAAATCCCATGTAAATCCCACATCGACAAAACATGGGAAAAATATTGGGTAGATAATTAAACAAGTTTAGACCTTTATTTACCGAGATGAAAAATTAATGCAAGTTTAAATGACTACGAAATCATTTATTTTGCCATCATAAAAACATTGAATATATTATGACAAAATATATTGTAATTATGACTTCAAACAGATCTTTGTTTGACCAAAAAATGATAGTCCTTGGTTAAAGTAATTAATCAGTTATTAAGAAGGGTCAATCCTAGTTAGAGTAACTCCAGATCTTAGATGAATAATATGAATAGTAATACAGCAGAATAAAAGTGTTATAAATAAATGCGTCCAGATGTGGTAGTATGCACAAAACCTAAAGTAATAAATGACATTAAATGACAATAAATGTAAATCGGGAAGAAGATTCACCCAATATTGAAGAGGTTGAAGGATTCCTTTCTCTGACAATGACGAATGACAAGAATATGAGAGAATATTGTGCACTTTCTTGGATCTAATGGAAATGAAAATAGATAATCCACAAAAGGTTGAATCTCTTCAAAAAGTAGTTCTTTGTATTTTTCGTGAGAGCTTATCCTTTTTCAAATGTTCTTATCATTTAGAATATTATATGCCTTTTCCCACATCCAGTACAAAACTTGTCGTCATCCTAAATTTATTACTCGACCTCAGCAATGATTGGTCGCTAGGCTATTCGGTTCATTCGATCATTGGTCGACCTTGACCATATTACTCGTAATGGTTTTCGAGTCGCTCTTAACGTCTTTTTCTGCATGACTTAATCCTCAATCTGATTTTGACCCATACAATTAGTCCCCCCGTTTACCGAGGTCGTCCTTTGGTCGACCTCGTTGAGCGAATTTCTTCGGTCATGATCGGAAAATTCAGATGGAGGGAATTGAGTGGATGGAGGGGATGTGGCACCTGATCCCACTCCCTTGTCAGTGGGTATGCCTCCTCACGAAGATGATGTTGTTGTCATTGCCGAAGATGACAGCTTTCCTAGTATAGAGTAAATCATTCCCCGCAACGATAAAGCTAGGTCGAATTTCTCAAAATCGGCTACAGAGGAACCTGAACCCTTGCTTTCCGAATTGGACGCTGCCACCTTGGCCGAAATTAGGGCTAAATACAACATTCCAACCCACGTCGGCTTGGTACCGACTAGCAGTGACGTGGTCCAATCATCCTGTGTACTGTGCCTTTTATGCGTACCCGTTCCGAGTGGGGTACTCTCTTCCTCTTCTCCCGCTGGCGGAGGAATTCTGCCGATAATACAATATCTGCCTGGCCCAGCTCTTCCCATACATTTACAAACTCTTTATGATGCTGACGAAGTATGCAGAGCTGGCCAACCGTGGGGTTTCTATTCGCCATTTATTACACCTCTTCGCGCCGAGCTTCCTTAGAGGTACGGTATTGCATCTTCGCCATCGGGTAAGCAAAGGTTTGGTTGTGAAGATGGATGATAGGAACAATCGCCGTTTTTGGTTCCACTTCTTCTATGTTAAGACCGAGCATGTGGTGGTGAACCCCGTCGGATTTCCTGAGACGCGGAACTTTGCCTGTAAGTGTTATTTATTAGCTGGTTGCTCGTGCTATTTTATTTTGTCGACAACCTAACAGATCCCCTTCTTCTATTTTTCAGTCGATAAAGAGCCTCCTATATTGGTCACAGACATTCGGTACTGGGTAAGCTAAATTTTACCCCAAATGGTGGGAATTCACGAATGGTCGTCGTTTCATAAGAAATTCGGCCTTAAACCTTCTGCGATTGGTAAGTCATTCCTTTATATTTTCCGTCGTTTCCGTACTCATGTTGTTTTCTTTTTCTTTCTTAGTTGAATTTTTCTTTGTTGTCAGGTCAGACGGTCTCAAAGAAGACGAAGGCTCCTACTCCCGTCTTCCGTCAGTCAGGTGCCTCCACGGGGTCGTTGCTTGCTGCGGCCGCAGGAGTGCCTACTCAGATTGCTACTCCTTCCAAGACCGCGGCCCCCTGCGGACCTAGCCACCGAACAGCCGCTCCATCGGCGGGGACTTCGACTTCCCTTATTCTGCACTAAGTGGACAAGTCTTCACCAAGCGAGGAGGAAACAGTTCCGTTAAAAAGGTGGAGGATAGAGGTGGGTGGCGAGATGGTGGAAATCGAATGGTTAATAAGGGGTGATCCCGATCATGCCACGGCTACGTATGAGGGCGGCATGTCCTTGTATACTGAGATTTTGCCCCCTTCGGGAAATGTAGAAATAGATTCCTTGCCCGATACCATTATGGAAATAGGATAGCGAGTTAAGGCAGCTGAGGTCATTCCGGCGAGTGATCCATTGCCGTCAGGGCAAGCCGGCGTCTCTTCCTCTGCCATGGTGAGGGGAAAAAGTGTAGCCGTAGATGGCTATGAGTCCAACTCTGACATCAATCCAGAGGAGGTTGGAATGAATAATAAAGGGTTCACTCAGGTGGAGGTGAGAATAGAGGGGACTACTTGCAACATAGTCATTCCCCTCGATCTGGATTTGTTGAAGCATACAGAAAGCGTGGTCCGTGATTTGGGCCCACTATGTTCCCGTGCCGAGGATCGAACGTTACAAACATTTGACGATGCTGATTTATCGTTGGGCATATCCGGGATGGCTTTGCGGGTAGGTATTCAAAATGTTGTTCTTTACGTCCTCTCTTTTTCTCTTTTAATTTTACTAACTTCTTTCTCATGTTCTCTCTTTGCTAGAACCTTAGTTTGGAGATCGAGTATGCCTCTCGGGAGGAGAGAATGAGGGCTATCTTTAAGAGGATGGAGACTAAGTACCGCGAGTACCGTGCCAAGCATCGTGAGCTATGCCTCCGGTTTGGCGTGGATGGAAATTTCCAACCTCTTAGGGACGAGCTGAAGGAGAAGTACAAAGAACTCGTGAGGGTCACCCGCAGATGCAGTGACATTGTGGGGGCGCTAAGGGTCAAGGAGGACGAGCTCGAGGTGAGCTGGTGGGTCGCGGATGAATGTGCTGATCTTCAGGCTCAAGTGGCGTCTCTACGGGTGAGGTTGAGGGTCGACTTGAGTGACGAGCTGGTTAAAAAGATGGCAGAGTTGGGCAAGGCTGAGGAGGCCGGGAAGGTAGCTTTGGCAAGAGTGGCGGTGACGGAGGAGGTCATTCGTGTCCTTCGGTCTGAACGGGCAAGTGAGGCGGAGGCGGCCATGCTCAGGGAGGCCAGGCTCGATGAGAGGATTGGCAGGCTTGAGGGAGAGGTTTCAAATTTGACTGGTTAGGTCGTCGCTCTTGAGTCTGAAAGGGCGCAGCTGCTGGCTCGACCATCTTCCTCTCATACTTTCGCCTTTCCCGACGTGCCATGGGACTCGTACGAGATTTGGATCCATGTCGAGGCCCAGTTAGACATATTTAGGGACTTGATGGTGACAGAGAAAGTTATCGAAGTTGAGTTTCAGGGTGCTCATTCCAAGGCGCGTGAAGCTCGAGTTGCTTGTGGTTACGATCCTGCTACATCGAGGGAAGATGATGACGAGGATGAATTGGACGGGATCGAGCAGGGTCCTTAGTATGACGACGAGTATCTGGATGGTGAAGAGGGAGACGATGATGATGGTGGGGATGACGCGGAGTAATACTTTGTAATTTTGTCTTATTTTTGTGGGCGTCTTATCTGGCCCTTTTAAGATACTTTTTGGATTGGAATGATCATAATTCTTGTTGTACGTTTTTGATTCTTCTGTTTTTTCTTTAAACTTTTTCTTTAAGTGATTTCTTTGATTAGAAGAACTGTGTTGGTATGTGCTAGTTTGAGCATGGTCGAGTACATCTTTGATTGAATTTGGGTGAAGTCCCATGTCGCCATAATTAACTAAAACGAGGTTAACTGTAAATCAAACTCGAGTGAGGTCGAATATAACTCTTAATTTGTTCGAGCGAGGTCGAATGTGAGTTTATTTGAGCGAGGTTGAACATTAATATTCATTAATTCGAACGAGGTCGAATGTGAGTTAATTCGAGTGAGGTTGAATGTGAGTTTATTCGAGCGAGGTCGAACATTACTCTTTATTAATTTGAACGAGGTCGAATGTGAGTTAATTAGAGCGAGGTCAAAAGTGATTTATTTCGAGCGAGGTCGAATGTGAGTTAATTCGAGTGAGGTTGAATGTTACTCGTAACTAATTCAAATGAGGTCAAATGTGAGTTAATTCGAACGAGGTCGAATGTTACTCTTGATTAATTCGAACGAGGTCGAATGCTAGTTAATTCGAGCAAGGTCGAATGTTACTATTGATTAATTCGAACGAGGTCGAATGCGAGTTAATTCGAGCGAGGTCAAATTTTACTCTTTGATTGGTGTTGTGTTAAACTTGGTGGAGACAGGTGAACATCATGTGTTTGCGTATTTTGCTTGCATGTATATATATTGGAGAAGTTTACATGTTTTTGTTTTTCGGACCGGCACTCCAGTCCCAGTCTATGTAGTCCCTTCATTGGTCGACCTGGAGAAGTATTTTAGGGGTCGGGCAATGAACTTGTGCTCAACTTCGAGACGCCCTCTTCGTCGCCTCGTTAAAAAGCTCCCTGAGAAAAACCAATTGGGAAAAAACTCAGGTGGGGGAAAAAGAGTGCGGCTCAGAGAACATCTTTCCTTAGAAGTTGAAATACTTGAGGTGGGTGACGTTCCAATTGTTTGGTAGTTTTTTTCCTTCCATCGTTTCTAATTGGAACGGCCATTTTCTTGCTGCCGCCTTAATTTTGTACGATTCGTCCTAATTAGTCCTCGATTTTCCTTTTTGTGGATCCTTGCTTGCCTGTATTTTGGATTTGAGTACAAAGTCCTTGACTTTGAGTGGTCTGACCTTCACTTTTTTGGTATAGTATCGTTCTGCCTGTTGTTTCTGGACTACCATTCTTACGTAAGCCATGTCCCTTCATTATTCTGCCTCATCGAGGCCCTGCCTTCTGCTTTCGTCGTTGCTCGACCCATTCTCGTGTGAGTACCTTAGACTTGGTTCTCCAACCTCGACCTGAATCACTGCGTCAGTCCCATATACTAGTGAGTACGGTGTTTCTCCTGTGCTTGTTTTTGAGTTGTGCGGTATGCCCATAGCACTTCCTGCAACAACTCCGGCCATAGTCCCTTGGCGTTCTCGAGTTTTTTTTTCATGATATTCAGTATTGACTTATTGGATAATTTCTCTTATCCGTTGCCCGGGGATGATATGGCGTGCATAGTATTCTTTTGATATGCCATTTCTCGAATAATTCAAAGATCTTTTTTCCCGTGAATTGAGTCCCGTTGTGACAGATGATTTCTTTGGGGATGCCGAAATGGCATACAATATTCCTCCATATGAAGGCGATCACTTCTTGCTCACGTATTTGGGCAAATGCACATGCTTCCACCCACTTAGGAAAGTAATCAGTTAAAACTAAAAGAAATCATATGTTACCTCGTTCTGTTGAGAGGGGGCCGACGATATCCATTCCCCATTTGATGAAGGGCCAGGGTGAGCTGACTGAGTGTAGGTGCTCGCCCGCTTGGTGGATCATGGGGGCATATCTTTCGCATGGTTCGCATTTCTGTACAAAGTCGGTGGCCTCTTTTTTCATTGTGGGTCAGTAGTAGCCTGCCTATATGAGGCATCTGACTAGGGCTCGATTGACGGTATGAGGTTCGCAGTGACCTTCGTGGACTTCTTTCAGGACGCGTTGTGTCTGGTTTGGCCCTAAGCACTTTTGCTAGGGGGCTGCCATACGTCCTTTTGTATAGGTCATTGTTGATGATGTTGTATCTGGCCTCCTGCATTCAAAGATTTTTGGCTTCTTTTTTATCTTCTAGAAGTACGTCGTCCTGCATATATAAGACAATACAATTGTGCCAGTACCAAGTTAGGTTTATAGAGCGTACCTCGATTTGATCGATCGACGAGTGGAGGAGAGTGACCACGTTCCCTTCACTGATTATGCTTTTGGTGGTTGCTGCCAGTTTGGAAAGGCCGTTTTCTTAGACATTCTATGCTCGAGGTATTTGGTCGAACTGACATTCATTGAACTCGGGTAACAACTTGCAGATCTCGGCCTGGTATTTTTGTAGCCTTTGTTCCTTGATTTGGAAAGTCCCTGTGACTTGATTAATGACAAGCTGGGAGTCGCAATGTAGGATCACTCATTTTGCTCTGTACTTGAGTGCTAACTTTAGACCTGCAATCACGGCCTCATACTCGGCCTCGTTGTAGTCATATCAGGGCATCTTATGAACTGGCGAATTACTTCGTCTGTTGGGACCTCGAGCACGAGTCACGGTCCGGATCCCGACGCGTTAGAGGCACCATCAGTATACAAAACCCATAGGTCGTGTATTTTGGGGGGAAGTAAGGGCGGTTTCCTTTTCGACTTCGGTCATTATTTTTGTGCTGAAGTCGACGATGAAGTCAGCAAGCACTTGCGACTTTATCGTCGTTTGCGGATGATAGGTTATATCATGCTCGCTCAATTCTATATCCCATTTGGCCAATCTGACCGACAACTCGGGTTTGTGCAGAATACTTCTTAAAGGAGAAGTCGTGACCACCGAAATGGGGTGGCAGTGGAAATAGGGTCTAAGCTTGCGTGAA
This sequence comes from Nicotiana paniculata, assembly GCA_005239505.1. NCBI lineage: Eukaryota > Viridiplantae > Streptophyta > Magnoliopsida > Solanales > Solanaceae > Nicotiana > Nicotiana paniculata. The sequence goes on from ML306163.1 coordinate 8,569, forward strand.
GCTACAACTAAATCCAGAGCCATCTTCTCGAGGTAAGGATACCTCATTTTGGCGTCGCCTAGAGTTTTGCTAATGTAGTAGATGGGAGTTTTCGTACCTTTGTTTTCCTAGACCAAGACCGCACTTACTGCCACGTCTGACACGGCCAGGTAAATGAGGAGACATTCCCTAGGTTCCACTTTTGCGAGTATTGGGGGTGAATATAGGTATGCCTTTAATTCCTTCAAGTCATCGATGCACTGGTAGTTCCACTGGAGTCTGTTATCTTTCTTGACTATGCCAAAAATTTTGTGGCATCTGTCGGAGGACCGTGAGATGAATCTCGACAGGGCGGCTATGCGACCGATCAGTTTCTGTACCTGCTTATTACTGGTCAAGTTATCCAGTATTCCTTCTATGGCTTTGAATTGGTCGGGGTTGACCTCGATGCCTCGTTGTAATACTAAGAAGCCAAGGGACTTTCTCGATGTTACGTCGAAAGTGCACTATTCGGGGTTCAATTTCATGCCATATTGTCTGAGTATGTTGAAGGCCTGCTTCAAGTGGTCGATGTGATCTTCCTTATTCTTTGACTTGACCAACATGTCATCTATTTAGACTTCCATGGTTTTGCCGAGCTGATCTTTGAACATTTTGATCACCAACCTATGATACGTCGCCCCTGCATTTTTCAGTCCGAACGACATCACCCTGTAGCAGTACGTCCTTTGGTGGGTGATGAAAGTGGTCTTTTTCTGGTCTTCTTCCTCCATGAGGATCTGGTTGTAACCCGAGTAGGCATCTAGGAAACTCTATCGCTCATGCTCGGCCGTTGCATCGATGAGTTGGCCAATATGGGGCAGTGGGAATGATTCTTTCGGGCATGCTTTGTTCAGATCCGTGAAGTCTACGCACATCCGCCATTTCCCGTTCTTCTTTTTTACCATGACCATGTTGGCGACCCATTGGGGGAATTTTGACTCTCTAATAGAGTTATTTTCCAACAATTTTTTGACCTCCTCGCGGAAAACGTCATTTATTACAGAATTGAATTTCCTCCTAACTTGCCGTACTGGGGGTAGAATAGGTTGACATTCAATTTGTGTGTCTCTATCTCCTTTGGGATGCCTGGCATAACTGCATGGGAAAAAGCGAACAAGTCTGCATTGTTAGCTAAAAACTGGTGAAATTTACCTAGTTCTTGGAGTTTGTGGCCGATATAGGCCTTTTTGCTATGGTAATCTTTGTCGATTTTCACGGGGTCAAGGTCCTCCATAGTTAACCCTGTGGCCTCTATGATTTTGGGGTCCTTGATGACATCTTTCCCTTCTTCACCACCCGACCTCGACCCTATTAATTGTTATGCCTCTTCGACTTTGTCCTTCAATTGTTGGGTGCATGTGCAGTCTTGGGCAATGCAGTAGCATTCTTGGGCAGTACGTTGCTCGCCACAGATGTTGAATACTCCCCACAGGGTGGGAAATTTGATGACCTAATATAAACTGGAGGGGATGACTCTCATGGCGTGTATCCAAGGCCGACCTATGATGGCATTGTACAGTGTGTCCTGATCCATGATGTGGAATGTGGTCTCCAAAGTGACACCGCCAACCAGGATGGGTAGCATGATTTCTCCAGACGTCCGCTCAACTGCATTGTTAAAATCCATCAATGTAATGCAACGGGGCACTATCTTATCCTCGAGCCTCATTTGTGCAAGAACTCGAGGGTGGATCATGCACGCGCCACTCTCTTCATCGACCATAATACGTTTTACATTAGTATCTAGAATGCGTAAAGTAATAACAAAGACATCATAATGAGGAAAGACCAAATCGTGGGTATCCGACTCGTCGAAGATGATACTTTCTTCGAGGTCGTCATACCATTCATGGGTGATGGACCGTTTCAACTTGTGCGTGGTTGTGAATTTCATGTTGTTGATTGACGCATCGTCGCCTCCTCCGGTGATCATTTGGATGGTACGAGCTGGGGAGGGTGGTTTCGGTGGACCCTGATGCTGTTCGCGCCCTTCCTCGATCGCTCAAAAATTCCTTCAACTTTCATTGGTGAAACATGTTTATAATCTCTTGCCTCAGGGCAATGCAGTCTTCGGTTTTGTGGCCCCGTTCCTGGTGGAATTTACAAAGGGCGTTTGACTTTCTGGTGCTTGGGTCGGACCTTATCTTCTACGACTACTTCACCTTTGGGCCGAGCTTCTTCAGGGCATAGACTATTTTTGAGGGAGAAACACATAAATTGTAAGCAGATAGTAGTGGGGACATACCTCTTTCGTTTCGGTGAGTCCCTGTTTGTAGCGTGGATAGTCCATCGGCGTGGCAAGGAGACGACATAGCGGTGGCTCTGACATATGGTTAGTGCCTTTCACGGTTGGGGCGTGGGATTGCGTGATCCCTTCTACTATCATTTCTCCGATCTTTTCTCGATTCCATTTGAACTAAGGTCAACTGTTGAGTTGGCCCGTTGAGGTCATCCTCGTCAGCTCATACCTCAGCGCAGTAGGAATTATGTATTTCGTCCCAAGTGGTTGGGGGATATTTCATGAGTCGGCTTAGAAATTTTCTGGTCGCCCTCGAACCGCTCCTGTTTAACCCGTTCTAGAAAGTTGATATCGCCATCCCCTCCGATGCATTTGGAAGATTCATTCTCACACGGTTGAATCGGGCAAGGAAGTCCCTTAGTCCTTCGTCGGGTGACTGGGCGAATATATTGTTCACCCTCGCCTATGCTTTCTTAACTCCGGCATGGGAAGTGACAAACTTGTCAGCCATCTCCTCAAATGTTTCTATGGAGAGAGCTGGTAACTGTGAGTACCAAGTTAGGGCTCCCCCGGTGAGGGTTTCACCAAACTTCTTCAGCAATATGGAAGACACTTGTTCTTTGGCGAGGTCGTTGTCTTTCACTGAGGTGACATAGTGGGTCACATGATCCTCAGGGTCCCTCGTACCGTCATATATTTTCAAATATGGCGGCATTTTGAAGGTTTTAGGTATGACGTGCGGTACAGCTTCGTCACTGTACGGTTGCTCAACTAACCGGCCAGCGTCCCGTTTTGGTAAAAGCTTTGGGGCGCCCCGGTTTTTGGTCTACCCTTTCTTGGTACTCTTTCATTTGGTTGTGGAGAATTTTGTTCTCGTTCTCCATCTCCTCCATTTTTCTCAAAATGGTTGTGAGGGTGTTGCTACTTGTATCATTAACATTGTGAGTAATACCTGTTACAGGAGGAAGATTGTGTTGCTCATCTGTCGCTGGTGCGACGCAACCTCTCGCATCTTCCATGTTCGTTCTTTGGGTAGGCTTGTCGAGTGTACTGGTTAGTGTACTTGTTAACCACGCTTCGAGCAGTGCTTTCACTGTTGGTGGTGCCTCTTACGTTGTGGACATAGAGGTTCCTTTTCCATGTGAGGTTGTGACGCTGCCGTGAGGGAGGGGTGAACCACTCCGCCTGGGGGAGGTGTTTGGTGTCATGTTCTCGTTCTCTGTTCCAGTGACCTCATTGATGATGTTTAGGAGGTTGGTAGTAAGACCAGCTACTGCTTTTGTGCTTTTTTTTAGATCTGAAAGAAACTAAAACTTTGACTAGGAAATCCCTACAGACGATGCCAAATTGTTTGACCAAAAAATGATAGTCCTTGGTTAGACTAATTAATCAATTATTAAGAAGGGCCAATCCTAGTTAGAGCTACTAACTCCAGATCTTAGATGAATAATATGAACAGTGATACAACAGAATAAAAATGTTATCAATAAATGCGTCCAGATGCTGTAGTATGCACAAAACCTCAAGTAATAAATAATATTAAATGGCAATAAATGTAAATAGGGATGAAGATTCACCCAATATTGAAGAGGGTGAAGGATTCCTTTCTCTGACAATGACGAATGACAAGAATATGAGAGAATATTGTGCACTTTCTTGGATCTGATGGAAATGACAATAGATAATCTACAAAAGGTCGAATCTCTTCAAAAAGTAGTTCTTTGTACTTTTCCTGAGAGTTTATCCTTTTTCAAGTATTCTTATAGAATATTACATGCATTTTCCCTCATCTTTCCTTGTATTTGTATGGGATAAACCTATTGAACACTAAAATACAATAATTCCTCTGAAGATACCAGTACAAAATTAGTCGTTATTCCTAACTTTACTACTCGACCTCAGCACTGACTGGTCGCTAGGCTGTTCGGTTCATTCGATCACTGTTCGACCTCGACCACATTACTCGTAATGATTTGCGAGTCACTCTTAACGTCCTTTTCTGCACGACTTAATCCTCAATCTGATTTTGACTCGTACAATCTTAATATTGCACGTTCAATAATTATGCGACATTGAACAATATCCAAGCACCAGGATTAGGATTACACCTAACTTAACACAAACACAATCAGTGGCGGAGCTACCTTAGAAGAAGGGGTGTCAAATGATATTTCTTCGGGGAAAAATACACTGTGTAGGTCGGTAAAAAAATTATATGTATATATATATATTATGTATTGACTCCCTTTAATTTCCTTATATATTTACTTTTATATATTTTGACACCCTTTAACGAACACAGTCCCACAAAGTTGCAAATGATAATTGAGTAAGCATGTTGATTGTTGTAATAAATTCAGTCAAAGAACCATATGATCCTCGCAAAGCCAGTTGGAGATAAAAACAAAACCTTTTCCTTTTTTTTTTTTTTTTTTTTTTTTTTCTGAAAACATCTACTTTGCTTTCTTATAATGCTAAAAACAACACCATCTTTTTCCCCAAATCATTGCCCTCAATATAGGGAAGCAAGGGTCTCTCCTCTTGCCTTGTTACGAGAACAAGATTTATTTTCAGTCCACTTAGACGGCAGTATGGTGCTATATATGGTTCAGCACAAGGGTATTCTTTTTGTTCGGATGGCTAATATGTTCGGTCAAATGATTTTTTTGTTCTTTAATCTTGGTCAATTCAAGTTGATCCAAGGCTCTTTCGAGACCGCCTAAATCTTCTTTAAAACAAACTATGTGACGTGGCAGTTCCTTGTACGAGGAAATATATCAAACTAATAAACCATACGTGTATAGGTGACATTATTACGTTACTCCCTTCGGTCCAAAATAATTGGTTTTGTGGTTGTTTTCACATATATAAAAAATTCACCTTCTAACATTAATTAGCAACGAAATTAATCATATTAACCTTTACTATCTCTTCACATAAATACTCTTAACACATACTCCAACATTATTTACTCCAAGGACAATGTTGGAAAAGATAATTATTTCATTCTTGAAATATGGAAAAATTACTTATTTTGGATCACAAAAAGATTGGGTCAAAAAATCACTTATTGTGGAGGGTCAATTGGTTTTTTGGCTCTTTACAAACTTGTTTTTAGTTTTATGACCCTACCTCTTTTTTATACATGGGAGATTTATTTTTACACGTAAGAGATCTACCTTTTACACATAAGAGATCTAAAAAGGTCATTTTCTTAAATTCAAAATTGTAAAGGGGCATGATGTATAAATAACACTATTGTGGACCGAATGGAGTATATATTAGTATAAAAATCGAGTCAATTAGTTTTTTGGCGCTTTACAAACTAGTTTTAAGTTTTCTGACCCTGTCTTTTTTTTTTACACATGAAAAATTTACTTTTACACGTAAAAAATCTATCTTTTACACATAAAAAATCTAAAATATTATTTTCTTAAAATTTAAAATTGTAAAGGTCCACGAACTACAAATAAAATCTAGGAACATAAGAAGTAACTGAAACTAGAGCATCGCAATGCACACGCTTTTATATTAACTGTCGACTGTTTTACATTAAATGAAAACAGAAATTAACTAAGAACATCTCCACCAGACAGACTTCCTTTATTTCCCACCTTTTTCTGCGCATTATTCCATATTCTCACCATCCATTCTCAACATCCTTCATTAGCTACCCAAAAAAAAAAGTTTAAAAAAATTAAATACTATACAAAGAAAGAACATACACTGATCAGATTTCAGGGGTTGGTTCTTTTTCAACCCTCAGGGATCTGATCTTTTCATATAATTATTCATCAATTTTTTTTCCTATCCAAAAAAAAAAGAAAGAAAGAAAGAAAGAAAAAATGGTTCGTATAAGCAATTTCTTAATCTCATTTGTTAACTTGTTAACCTTTGTGGTTGCTATAATGGCTATATCAATTGGCATTTGGTCAAAATCAGAAGAAAGTAAAAGCCTTTGTCATAAAGCAATTTACATGCCTTTTTTAATATTTGGGGTATCACTTCTCGTACTTTCTTTAATGGGATTAGTGGGGTCTTGCTGTCGAGCCTCGTTTTTCCTATGGATATATTTGTTTTTTCTGTTTTTATTCATTGTTGGGATGATTTGTTTCTCGGTTTTCACTATTTTGGTTACAAATAAGAGCGTGGGCAAGGCTTTATCTGTAAAAGGAGATAATGAAGCCAAATTTGGAGATTGGCAACATTGGTTGGAGAAGCATGTTGTTAATGAAAAACATTGGGGTGATATTAAGAGTTGTTTGGATACTTCCAAATATTGTCAAATGATTCCTCGTGACAAATCTGCAGATTTTTACAAATATAGCCTCCCCGTTACTCAGGTTTCATTTTATTTTTATTTTTATTTTTTGTCTTTACCCTTTTATTTGTTTATTTCTTCGTATATAAGTTCTTCTTTTAGATTTTTGCATGCGGGTTTCCTATATATATATATATATATATATATATCTTGGTTTATGCTTTGGTGCACTTTTCTCTAGACTCGTTTAATACAATGTTGCGTCATGTATGTTGCAACGGAGCAGGATTTTCACTAATGTGAGTCAAAATATAAAAAAAATAAACTTACGGATAATTAAGTTAAAGGGTGTCAATATATAATACATATATATAAATATATAAAAATTTACCTAGCTATACAGTATAATTTTTTGATGTAAGAATATAAATTGAGACTCTTTCAATTCATGTGACTTCGCCACTGCATGCATGGTTCACATAGAGCTTCTATGGAATGATTATACGTATACATTTTTTTTTTTTTTTGATGAAATAACGCTTGCTCAAATATATTGAGGAGACTAAACCTTTAGTGATGAGTTTGCAAGCTAACAGTCAATAGTCAATCAATTCGACCTTTGCTCATTATTTGTGGATATAATCAATTGCCTGAGAGACTAGAAGAAATTAACAACAACAAAAATTAGTTAAGTCACCTTAAGCTTTACTTCTTCCGATAAAGTACGCAATAGACTGGATTTAAATACACTTTGAGCCTCAAGGGCCAAAAGCTTTTAGTTGTCAATTGTCACATTGAGTTCTACTCACTCCATTCATCTTTACTTGTCTCACGTACTAATAGTATATTTTCATTTTTATTTGTCCACTATAATAAATTTAAAAAAAAGCAAATTATTTTTTTCTATTTTACCCTTATCATGAACTACTCATTCTTCAAATTATTTTTCAAGACTTTGAAAATACTATTATTATTATGAGTAAAATTATAAAATATATATTTTATTTTTTTTAAAATATACAAAGTCAAAAGTGAACAACTAAAAGTGAACGGAGAGAATATATTTAGAGAAAGAGATTGACTTTTGAACATGCTAATAATTTTTTTTTTTTATGGTGCAGTCGAGTTGTTGTAAACCGCCAACTTACTGCGGCTTTGAATTCCACAATGCAACCCATTGGACAATGCCAAAAGCAGGACCAGCCGTGCCAGACAGTGACTGCAAAACATGGAGCAATGTTCAAAATGAGCTCTGTTTCAATTGCCAATCATGCAAATCATCATTCCTTGAATCAATCCAGAAAAATTGGAACAAATTTGCACTCATCAACTTTTGTATCTTCGTTTTTATCATCATCATTTACTCTGTTGGTTGTTGTGCTCTAAGGAACAACAGATCAAAGGGATACTATAAACCATACCCTTAAATTTTTCTAAGTGATTTATTCGGTAAGGAGCTTATTATTTGGCTTGGCTAACTGTGACGTTAATACTGCATTTTTGTTTGTGAATGACTTGACTTTGTTAAACAATCTGTAAATTCCATTTTGTATGGATTTATTAAATTTTAGGAATTTTATACAATCTCCAGTGTTGGTCTGATACCAAGTCTTCGCAGCCAATAAATATTTCCTGAACAGAATAGCTATACTAGGTTTTGGCGTTTTACTATTAGTTCTTCTGTAGCATAGATGTAGTGGGCGATTGGACATAAGAATTGTAAAATTCCAAAAAAAGGTGAAAAAATTTTCAAAGTAAAAATGATATTTGAAAGAGTTGTGTTTGGATATTAATATAATTTTGGATTGTTTTTTAAGCTTTGTGAGTGATTTGAGAGAAAATTTTGAAAAACATTTTTGGAGTTTTTCAAATTTTCGAAAAATTTCCAAAATGCAATCTTCAAGTAAAAATTGAAAATTTTATGAACAAACGATAATTTTGGAAAAAAGTAAAAAAAAATTGGAAAACAAGGAAAAAATTTCTTATGTCCAAACGGGCTCGTAACCTATATCAAACCTCTGATGTCTTTTCTGTTTATTCCTACAATAACGTTAGTCTTTGAAATATTGTATCGTTTAAGTGAAAAATTGAATAGAACAAGAAGAAAAGGAAGAAGAAGAGGAAGAAGACAGAGAAGAAATTCAGTAAGATGAGGAAGCAGATGATCGAGGGAGAAGAAGAGCAAATATGCAGAATTGTATATTATTCATTTCAATAAATTGTCTTTAATGAATTACAAATGATATATTTATATAATCTAACTAAGTGAGCTTAACAAACTAATTAACCTCCTTAACTAACTTAGTGTGAAATGATTAAATTACCCCTGCGTTATAACACTTCATTTCTCAACACTCCCCCTCAAGCTAGGTAGTGCAAATATGTTATAGACTCCTAGCTTGGAACGTAGGTAATTGTGTTGAACTTTACATAATCCCTTAGTAAGCAAATCTGCTGGTTGATATTTGGTGTTGATGTACTTAGTAGTTATCAAACCTTGTGTGATTTGTTTCTTTATAAAATGACAATCTATCTCAATATGCTTGGTACGTTCATGATACAGTGGGTTAGCTGCAATCTGCATGGAAGCCTTGCTATCACTGTAGATGTCAATTGGAAGATTAAATTTTATTCCAATTTCTTTAGTAACCAGACTATTTCAGCAACAGTAGCTGCAATACTTCTGTATTCAGCTTCAGCAGAGCTTCTAGATACAGTCGTTTACTTCTTAGATTTTCAAGAGATTAGTGAATTTTCCAGTTTAATAAAATAGCCAGTTACTGATCTTCTAGTGTATGGGCATGCAGCCCAGTCAGCATCACAATAAGCCACTATATTGTTGTTATTGTTGCTGCTTAATTGAATGCCTTAACCTGGTTGATTTTTGATATACCTGACAGTCCTTAATGCTGCCTCCATATGTGATCTTTTCGGTTATTGAAGAAATTGACTTAGTGTTTGAACACTAAATGATATATTTGGTCGTGTCATAGTTAAGTAGAGAAGCTTTCTCACTAGCCTTTGATAAGCCTTCTGATCTGCTAGTTGTTCTCTTCCAGATTGCTTTGTTTTGCTACAGTGATCATCAAATTCCTTTGTTGTAAGTTTGATGTTTGTATCTAGTGGAGTAACAACAGGTTTAGCAGCTGACAATCCAACTTCTGATATAAGTTCTAATGCATACATTCTTTCATGCATTAGTATACCTTGTTTGGTATCTAGCAAACTCTATGCCCAGAAAATACTTCAAATCTCCCAGATCTTTCATTTTGAATATTTGATGTAGTACTGTTTTTGTTTCCACTATCAACTTCAGACTATCCCATGTTATTAACATATTATCTACATAGACTAAAACAATAATAACCCCTTCTGAGGTTCTTCTGATGAACAAAGAATGATCAAATTGGCTTTGTCGAAACTGATTCTTCAATAGTACTTCAGTTAACTTTGCATTCCATTGTCTAGGGGCTTGTTTCAGCCCATATAGGGATTTAATGAGTCTGCATACAGGTTTATTCTCCCCCATGACTCTTAAATTCCTGTGGTAGTTCCATGTAGATTTCAGCATGTAAGTCACCTTTTAGGAAAGCATTGTAAACATCCATTTGATGTATGTTCCAGTTTTTTGCAGCAACAATAGCTAAGATAGTTCTAACTGTTTTCATCTTAATTATCAGAGAGAAAGTTTCTTGATAGTCAATACCTTCCTTTTGGCTATATCCGTTTGCTACTAGCCTTGCCTTAAACCTTTCAATTTCTCATGTTGCTTTGTATTTGATTTTTTATATCCACTTGCATCCAATAGGTATTTTTCCTTCAGGTAATGACACAATGTCCCAAGTATGGTTTGTTTGTAAAGCATCAAATTTCATCCTGCATTGCCTCTATCTATCTAGGATCTCTGATGGCTTCTGTATAAGATGAAGGTTCTGTCTCTACAGAAGTTGCTGCTATGTATGCTTGATATGTAGATGAAAGTTGATCATATGAAATATATTTAGAGATAGCATATGGAACTTCCTGATGAACATTTGGAGGTTGTTTGTCTCTACTAGATCTTCTGTATTCTGATTGTTTAGCAGTAATAATAATAAGACCTTGTGATTGATCATGTATATGTTGAACTGTATTTAGTAGTGATATGTCAGTTGTTTGTTGAACTGTTGAACCATCATCTTCTTGATATATATGATCCATTGAAGCAACTGAGATTCCACTATTTGTATTAGTAGGAGAATATGAGCCTTCTACGTTACTTTCATTGACTCTTAGTTGTTCTTGTTGTCTGAATTGTTTGGAGTTTGTCTTTGCTGAGAGTTTAAATACCAGCTATGTTGTAGGTCCACTGGCACTTGATTACAAATACAGGTTGGTTTCTTGTCTTCTGATGTTTGAATGGAAATACATCTTCTTTAAAGATCACATCCCTGTTGACAATTTTTTTTTCCTGTCAGATCATATAACAGATATCCTTTCTAAACTTCTGAATAACCCATGTGAACTGCTAGTTTTGTTCTAGTCACCAGTTTGTCACCTTGATTTATAATCTTATCATAGCGCATACATCCCAGAACTTTTAAATGTTGATATGTAGGTTGTCTGTGATATAGCCTTTCATTAGGAGTTTGATTGTTAATCACAGAACTTGGAATTCTATTTATAAGATATACAGCTGCTGGGGTACATTTTTCCCAGAATTTGATTGGCATACCAGCTTGAAACCTGGTAGCTCTTGTGACTTCTAGGGTATGTCTGTGCTTTCATTCTGCTAACCCATTCTATTGGGGAGTATAAGAACAAGTTCTTTGATGAATAATTCCTAGAGTTTGAAATAGACTACTGCAGACAGAGTTTAGAAACTCAGTTCCATTATCAGTTCTTATAACTCTTACATTCTTATCATGCTGAGTTTTTATATAGGTAAAGAAATGCTGTAGAACGGTACACACGTCTAATTTCAACTTTAGTAAAAATACCCAAGTCATTCTGGGGAAATCATCCACTATTGTTAAGAAGTACTTATTTCCATCATGAGTGGAAATCCTATAAGGATCCCATAAATTCATATGCAGTAAATCAAAGCATTCAGCTATCTTTATACTACTTGTAGGAAATGGAACTCTTGTTTGTTTTGCACATGGATAGACTGTGCACTTATCTAACTTGCTAGCTATGATGTCTGCTTTTACATGAATGATTTTATTCAGAACTTTAGTAGAGATATGGCCAAGTCTCTTGTGCCATAAATCTACATCTATCACATTTGAACTTGTTTGAGAATCTTCACTTCTGGCAGCTAGTATGATATCTTCTTTCCTTATGTTGTCTGAACATTCAAAGATGTATAATCCACAATATTCTCTACCAATCCCCTTCATTTTTCCAGTGAAGAGTTCCTGAAAAATACATAAATTAGGAAATAAAGTGGCAGAGCATTGTAATTCCTTTGTTAGTTTAGCAACAGAGAGTAAATTGTATTTAAACTGAGGTATATGAAACACATTTGACACTGAAATACTATTTGATAACCTACTAGTACCAGTGTGTGTAACATAAGCCAAATCTCCATTTGGCACATATACTTTCTAAGGATATTGAGTTTGCTTGATAGTAGACCTGTCTATCAAATCTATATCTGCTACCATATGATTAGTAACACATGCGTCTATTATCCACCTTGCAGAACTAGTAGCTATTAAGGCATTACATATACCTGCTACATTTGCTTCTGAATTGTCTTCTGAATTGTCTTCTGAATTGCAGAAGGCATTTTATTGAGTAACTGCAGAATTTGATCATATTGCTCTTTACTAAGGGTACATGCACCAATGTTTCCTAAGTTATTCAAACCAGCACTATTAGAACCTCCTGAGACCATTTGATATGCAGATTTACTTCCATTCCCATTCATAGACTTGTTCTCATTTGTTTCATTGTATCCTAGTTGATCAGTGACCACATTATAAGCAACATTACTACCAGATCCTCTTCTCCCTTTTGCCTTAAAGTCATGAGGATATCCTACTAGTTTGTAACATTTTTCCTTGCTATGGCCCTTAAACTTGCAGTAATCACAGAACAAATTATAGGTTTTCTTGAACTTTCTAGTGGTTCTTGTATATAGTTTAGTATCATACATTCTTGCATTTGTGCTTGATTTGAACCAAGGATCCCAGCAATAACAGCCATTGATTTTTGGCTTTCATCACTAACAATTATAGCATAGGCTTGATTTACTGTTGGAAGAGGACTTCTCATAAGAATTTGACTCCTAGCATGAGAATATGACTCATTTAGCCCCATCAAAAACTGATATAATTTCAGTTTCTGCAAATACACCACAAAATCTCTAGACTTAGGACAGTCACATCCTGGAGAAGGCACTAATGCTTTAAACTCTTCCCACATATCCTTGAGTTTGGAGTAATACACAGAAATAGATGTTGTCCCTTGATTCAGATTAGCAATTTCTCTATGAAGATTGAAAGATCTTGTGCCATCAATTTTGTTAAATCTCTCAGAAAGATCATCCCACGCTACTTGCGCACTAGAAGCATACACGATTCCTCCTAACAAACCTTTAGAAACAGAATTCATGATCGAAGATAAAACTATTGCATTAACACACTCCCAATGATTCCACATTGTCACAGGAAACATCTCTTTCTTGCATGTTCCATCTACTAGGCCTAACTTATTTCTACCCAACAGAGCAACACGCATAGACCTTTGCCAAATTGAATAATTTTCAATCCCAGTTAATTGAAACGAGATAATTTGGATTCCACTTACATCTGCCGGCGACAAGAACAGAGGGTGATTATAATCAACTTCGGCAACTGTATTTCCTCCATTCACTGGATTGCCTGCATGTACACCATCGGCAACTCCATTCCCTACTTGTTCTCCGATAGAGCTCTTTTCTTTGATTCTTGACTGCTATCTGAACTGAATTTTGGCCCAAGAACTTTTCTGAATTTAGTCACAAATTGTTGTTTAGCTTCGAGATTCTTCGAGCATAAGCTCTGATACCATGAAATATTTTATTGTTTAAGTGCGAAATTGAATAGAACAAGAAGAAGAAGAAGAAGAAGAAGAAGAAGACATAGAGGAAATTGAGTAAGATGAGGAAGAAGATGATCGAGGGAGAAGAAGAGCAAATATGCAGAATTGTGTATTATTCATTTCAATGAATTGTCTTTAAAATTACAAATGATATATTTCTATAATCTAATTAAGTGAGCTTTAACTAACTAAGGGATCTTAACAAACTAATTAACCTCCTTAACTAACTTTAACTAACTCAGTGTGAAATGATTAAATTACCCCTGCGTTATAACACTTCATTTCTCAACAATCTTGGTTCCTTATTATTGAACAAATTTGTATTTGGTTTTAATTTAATAAGAAGAATTGGGAATAGAAGGGTATCTGCGAAAACCTTCAGATTTCCATGACATTGAGTCCACTAAATTATTTTTATTCAATGTCACGACCCTAGTTCTCCCTCCGTGAACCTGTCGTGACGGCACCTAGTCCCTATAACTAGGTAAGCCTAGCAACGCGGAATAACAACAAAATTTGCGGAATAATTAAGTAAAAGAAAGCTGAGCAATCTAAAAGAAAGACTGTATATAAATGCCACCTGGCACATACAACCCAAAATAATATGGAAGTCTACAACATCACCCCAAAACCCGAAAACTCACGGGAACCACAGGCTAACAGAATATAATACACTGCTCTAACTCCAGAATGTCTATACAACTGTAAGGAAGGATAACTTTTCACAAAAAGCTGAAATAAGATAGATACTCCTGGTCTGCGGACGCGACAGATGTACCTCGAAGTCTCTGTTGTATCTCTCAACCTCGGGGATAGTGCGCCTGAGTGGAGGTACCTGGATCTGCACATGAAAACATGCTCAGGAAAGGGCATGAATACACCACAGCAGTACTCAGTAAGTGTCAAGCCTAACCTCGGTCGGGTAGTGACGAGGAAGGTCAGGGCCCTACTGAGGTTAAACAATATAATAGGAATTTACAGTATGAAAGACAGACAGAAATAATGAATACAACCTTGAAATAAGACAGGTAAACAAGGAAATGACAAACACAAGAATAGAGTAAACGCGGAATATGAACATCTCGATAACAAGGGTAGCAATGAGGATCTTCCAGGATACCGTCATGTAGTCCTTTTCTCAACTGTCTAGTGGATCTCCCGGGATACTGTCCAGCAGTCCATCATATGTATATCCGAAGGATCTCCCGAGATACCGTCCCGTAGTCCATCATATGTATATTCGCAGGATCTCCTGGGATACCGTCCCGTAATCCATCATATGTATATCCGAAGGATCTCCCACGATACCGTCCCGTAGTCCATCATATCACTGTGCATGGGGATCTCCCGGGATACCGTCCCGTAGTCCCAAAGTAAATATGCAGGGGATCTCCCGGGATGCCGTCCCATAATCCCAAAGTAAATATGCAGGGGGAATCTCCCGGGATACCGTCCCGTAGTCCCAAAGTAAATACGCAACCACAACAAGAAGACATTCAGAAACAGAGTGCAAAAATACAAGGCAACAAGTAGTTCTAGCCTAACATGCTTCACGTAGTACAATTAAAGCAACTTAAGCAAATAGGCAATTCAAGTCAACTAGGCATGCTTTTCTAAACTAACATAGGCTATAATTGCAAGTAGAATAAAGCAGGTAAGAAAGAAACTCAGTCCAAATGTTTAAAGTAAAATCGGATTTTCAACAAATTAGCACAAGTACGCGCTCGTCACCTCACGTACAAGGCATTCAATTACCAAATATCACATCCTAAGGGGAAAACTCCCCCACACAAGGTTAGACAAGCCACTTACCTCGAACCGGCTCAATATCAACTTGAAACCACACGTTTGCCACGAGTATCCGGCTCCAAATGGCCAAAATCTATTCAAATAAATTTCATACCGTAAATAACATCTCATGCAATTGATTCTACTATTCAATTCAAGGTTACGACGCAAAATTAAATGAAATGACCAAAACTCCCCTCAGGCCAGCATCTCGGAGTCGGGTAAATTTTACATTTTCAGAACCCTCGTACTCTCATGAGTCTAGCCATATAAAAGTCTCTCAAATTGGAGGTCAATCACCCACTCAAATCCCAATTTTAGAAAAATTAAGTTCTACCCCAAACACCCAATTTCATCCATGGAAATCCCTGATTTTTAAGTTGAAAACGTGTTAAATGATGTTAATGATTGAAAGAAATGAGTGAAAACCAACTTAAAACTGATTTGGAAGAGTCTTGTTCTTTGGAAAAATCGCCTAAGAGTGTTGAGTTTGAGAAATAACGGTTTTGTACAGTGCAGGCTACTGGTTGGCTTTGCAAATGCGAACAGGGGTTCACAATTGCGAATACCCGTGACAAAGTAATTGCGAAGTATAGTTCGCATTTGCGAACACTAAGTAGGAGGGGGACTTCGCATTTGCGAACATCTGTTCGCATTTGCGATCAGGCCTGCCCAGGTATACCTTCGCATTTGCGATGCTGGCTTCGCAAATGCGAAGCCTACAGATCAGCCACACCAGCAGATTCCAAACAATAGTCTTTAAACACGATTTAACATATGATTTAAAAGTAAATACGCAACTCAATAGTTTCCACGGGAAGGACCAAGTCCAAATCCACAATCAGTGCACGCCACACACTCGTCATCCGGAATGTGCGCCACTCCGAAAATAGTGAGAAAATATGAAGTCCGGGGTTTCATACCCTCAGAACAAGATTTACAGTAATTACTTACCTCAAACCGACCCAAATACTAATCCGCGATGCTCTTGCCTCTCGAATCGGCTCCCGACTGCTCCGAATCTAACCAAACCAGATTAATATCATCAATATACGCTAAAGGAGCAAAGCCTACTCGAAAACTATCAATTTTAACAAAAATTCCCGAAATTGGCCAAATCTGGCCCTCGGGCCCACGTCTCGAAATTCTATAAAAATCGCATCACAAGAATCTTTATCCTTTCCCGAGTCTATACATATAAAATGCATCAAAATCCGACCACAATTGACCCCTAAATTCCTTAATTATAAGTCTCAATTTCCCAAGCCCTAAACCCCCAATTTATTCCATTAAAACCCACTAATTCCAAGCCTAATCCGTCAAATAACAACATAGAATCGAGTTTTTAGTCCAAGAAACTTACCTCCACAGAAGACCCTCGAAATCCTTCTTCAATTTTCTCCCAAAAGCCTCAGCCCGCATGCAAAATATGAAGAAAGTGCCAAATATTCGCGAAGGCTGGAATCTATACTAACTGCCCAGTGGTTCCGCAACTACGGCCACTTACGTGCACTTGCGGACCCGCACCTGCGAAAAACGCTTAGAGGCCCAATCTCCGCACCTGCGATCAAACTTCTGCATCTGCGGCTTCGCAGGTGCAGTAAAAACCTCGTACCTGCGGAACTCCTCCAACCCACCAAAAACCGCATCTGCGACGAGTCGTCCGCTTCTACGGGCCCGTACCTGCGGTCCCCTATCCGCAGGTTCGTTAACACTAACACCAGCATCATCATCTGCTATTTTCTAACTTAAATCCCCCGATGTCTATCCGAAATCAACCCGAGCCCCCATCGGGACCCCTACCAAAAATACAAACAAGTCCCATAACCTTATTCAAACTTAGTCGAGCCTTCGAAACACCCAAAACAACGCTAAAATACCAAGATCACATCGGATTCAAGCTTATGAACTTTGAGATTTCTAAATTTCGCCAATGATGCCGAAACCAACCAAAACACGTCTGAATGACCTGAAAATTTACACCGAGTTCAAAATGACAATACTAACCTGCTCCAACTTCCGAAATTCCATTCTGACCCCAATAACCTATTTTCCACTACCGACCGGAAATCGCCAAAAACTAACTTTCGCCAATTCAAGCCTAATTCTACACCGGACATCAAAACCACATTCCGAACACACTCCTAAGCCCCAAATCACCTAACGAAGCTATCTGAGCCATAAAATCTACATTCCGAGGTCGTTTACCAATAAGTCAACTCCTAGTTGACTTTTCTAATTATTAAGCCAATTTAAGAGACTAAGTGTCTCAGTTATCACCACGACCACCCCGAACCCGAACCAACCGACCCAACACATCATAATTAGGTTAAATATCACATAACAAACCTGAAATAGGGGAAACGGGGCTAATCTCACGGAACGACCGGCCGGGTTGTTACATCCTCCCCCTGTTAAACAAACATTCGTCCTCGAACGGGCCTAGAAACATACCTGGAGTCTCAAATAAGTGAGGATATCTGCTCCGCATCTCCCGCTCAGTCTCCCAGGTGGCATCCTCCACCGGATGCCCTCTCCACTGACCCTTCACTGACGCTATATCCTTAGACCTCAGCCTTCTGACCTGGCGACCCAAAATAGCCACTGGCTCTACCTCATATGACATATCAGCCTCGAGCTGAACCGTGATGAAGTCCAAAACATGCGACGGGTCACCAACATACTTTCGGAGCATCGAAACATGGAACACCGGATGAATACTCGATAAGATGGGTGGCAAGGCAAGTCTGTAAGACACCTCTCCAATCCTCTAAAGCACCTCAAATGGACCAATGAACCGGGGACTCAGCTTTCCCCTCTTTCAAACCTCATAACACCCTTCATGGGTGACACCTTCAGCAACACCTTCTCCCCAACCATGAAAGACACATTTCGGACCTTCCGGTCTGCATAACTCTTCCGCCTAGACTGCGCCGTGCGAAGCCGCTCCTGAATAAACTTCACCTTACCCAACGCATCTTAAACCAAGTCCGTGCACAATAGCCTGGCCTCGCCCGGTTCAAACCAACCCACCGGAGATCTACACCTCCTACCGTATAAAGCCTCATATGGGGCCATCTGGATACTCGACTGATAACTATTATTATATGCAAACTCCGCGAGCGGTAGAAACTGGTCCCATGAACCCTCAAAATAAATGACACACGCACGTAACATGTCCTACAGAATCTGAATAGTGCGCTCCGACTGCCCTTCGATCTGAGGATGAAATGATGTTCTCAACTCAACATGAGTACCTAGCTCTCTATGCACGGCCCTCCAAAAATGAGGTGTGAACTGAGTACCTCTGTCGGAAATGATAGAAACTGGAACCCCATGCATTGGACAATCTCACTGAGATAAACCTCAGCTAACCGCTCTGAAGAATAAGTAGTACCAACAGAAATGAAGTGCGCGGACTTGGTCAGCCAATCCACAATAACCCATATAGCATCAAACCTCCTAGAAGTTCATGGAAGCCCAACTACGAAGTACATGGTGATCCGCTCCCACTTCCACTCCGGAATATCTAATCTCTAAAGCAATCCACCCAGTCTCTGGTGCTCATATTTGACCTGATGACAGTTGAGACACCGAGCCACAAACTCAACAATATCCCTCTTCATCCTCCTCCACCAATAATGGTATCTCAGATCTTGATACATCTTTGCGGCAATCGAATGGATGGAATACCGTGAACTATGGGCCTCAGCTAGAATCAAATCTCGAAGCCCATCCACATTGGGCACGCAAACCCGGCCCTGCATCCTCATGACCCCATCATCACCAATAACCACATCCCTGGCATCACCACGACGGACCCTATCCTGAAGAACGAGCAAGTGTGGATCATCATACCGGCGTGCTATAATCTGATCATAAAGAGAAGACCTGGAGGCTACACAAGCCAATAATCGAGGGGGCTCTGATAGATCCAATCTCACCAACTGACCCGCTAAAGCCTAAACATCAAGTGCTAAAGGTCGCTCTGCTGCTGGAAGGTAGGCTAGACTTCCCAAACTCTCTGCTCTGCGGCTTAGGGAATTGGCCACTACATTGGCCTTCCCCGGATGATATAGAATAGTGAGGTCATAATCCTTGAGAAGCTCCAACCATCTCCTCTGACGCAAATTCAGATCCTTCTTCTTAAGCAAATGCTGAAAACAACGATGATCTGTGAAAATCTCACAATGCACTCTATACAAATAATGACGCCAAATCTTCAGGGCGTGGACAATGGCTGCTAGCTCAAGATCGTGCACTGGATAATTCTTCTCGTGCACCTTCAAATGTCTGGACGCGTAGGCAATCACCCTACCGTCCTGTATCAATACTTCTCCAAGGCCAACTCTCAAGGCATCACAATAAACTGTATAAGAACCTGAACCTGTAGGCAAAACCAACACCGGAGCTGTAGTCAAAGCTGACTTGAGCTTCTGAAAGATCTCCTCACGCTCCTCAGTCCACCTGAACTGAGCACCCTTCTGGTCAACCTGGTCATAGGTGATGCAATAGATGAAAATCCCTCTACAAAACGGAGATAGTACCCCGTCAAACCAAGGAAACTGCGAATCTTAGTAGCTGATGACGGTCTAGGCCAGCTCTGCACCGCCTCTATCTTCTTCGGATCAACTTGAATACCCTTACTGGACACCACGTGCCCCAAGAAAGCTACTGAATCGATCCAGAACTCACACTTCAAAAATTTTGCATACAATCTCTTCTCCCTCAAAGTCTGAAGCACAACTCTCAAATGCTGCTCATGATCTTCCCGAGATCGGGAATACACCAAAATGTTGTCAATAAACACGATGACCAAGGAGTCAAGATAAGGCCGGAACACACTGTGCATCAAGTGCATAAAGGCCGATGGGGCATTGGTCAGCCCGAATGACATAACCAGAAACTCATAATGACCATACCTAGTCCTGAAGACAGTCTTCGGGATGTCGGGCCACCCGAATCTTCAACTGATGATAGCAAGAACGCAAGTCAATCTTAGTAAATAACCTGGCACCCTGCAACTGATCAAACAAGTCATCTATAAGGGACAAGGGATACCGGTTCTTCACTGTAACCTTGTTCAGCTGCCGATAATCAATACGCATACGCATAGAGCCATCCTTCTTCTTCACAAACAACACCGGAGTACCCCAAGGTGACACACTAGTCCGAATGAACCCCTTATCTAGGAGTTCCTGAAGCTTCTCCTTTAATTTCTTCAACTCCGCTGGTGCCATACGATAAGGTGGAATAGAGATAGGCTGAGTGCCTGGCACCAGGTCAATAATGAAATAATGTCCCTGTCAGGTGGCATGCCTAGCAGGTATGCAGGAAACACATCCGGAAAATCACGGACCACAGGAACCGAATCAATAGCGGAGTCTCACCACTGACATCCCTCACAAAATCCAAATACGATAAACACCCATTTTCAACCATATGCTGAGCTTTCAGGTAAGAAATCACCCTGCTAGGCACATACTCAGACGAACCGCTCCACTCAACCCTCGGAAATCCTGGCATAGCTAAGGCCACGGTCTTAGCATGACAATCAAGAACAACATGACACAGAGATAGCCAATCCATGCACAATATCACATCAAAATCAACCATGCTGAGCAACAACAGGTCCCCTCGGGTCTCCAGACCCCCAATAGATATCACACACGACTAATGCACACGGTCCCCAATAATAGTATCGCCCACCGGAGTCGACACATGAACCGATGCAACTAGAGACTCACAGGGCATATCCAGATAATGGACAAAATATGAAGAAACATAGGAATACATAGAACAAGGGTCAAATAAAGGCTGCTTTTTTGGATTTTGGAGACTCCACCGATGTCTCACCCTTCCTTTTCTTGTCCTTAGCAGTTTCTAAAGACTCTTCCTCACTAGGAGGGGGTAGTCTCATCGACACGCCTTCCCCAAGGCCTGCACAAACGTGATGTATCAAACTCACCACTCTAGAGAATAATCACAAAAAATGAGGAAGCAACAACAATGAGAGCATACCGTGGTTTTTAGCCTGCCACCGTGTTTTAGCCAAATCGCGACAGATGCATTTGTTGTATGGAAAAGCGAAATCCAAAAGTTTGACCCATCCCGGAAGGTCCTGGACCGCGCCAGGAAACCAAACGGTGGCTACACAGTTAGAAGAAAATCAATCAGAAGAAAGAGAGGTGGTAAAACATACTCAATATGGGGATACTTACGTTTCATATTCCATTCCTCAGGGAACGACATTCTATCAGCAGGGATGATGTCCGAGGTTCTGATTCTAACATATCGGCTCATCCATCCCCGATCTTTATCCTCGTCGATGCAGGCAAAGAACACCTTGGCAGATCGACGGTGCAGCTTAATTTGGCCCCCTCGGAAGAGACGATGGCTGTACAATCTGATCAAGTGGTCGAGGGTGAAAGTCATTCCCTCGACCATGTTGCATAATGTGTCGAATCATATATACAATCCTCCAGAAAGAAGGGTAAACCTGACCGAGTGTCACTCGGTATTGACAACAAAAGTCGAGAATCACCGGGTCAATTGGTGGAGAGGAATAATCTACGGGGCCTAATGTAAAAGCGTATGTATATACGCTGAGAAAGCCAGCCTTATATGTGACTATGCTTTCTTCAGCTGTGGGGATTTCTACTTGGGCCGCCTCCCCCCAGCGACAGTCTAGTTTTACCCTCTCTATATCGGTCACTACACTCATATACCGAGACATGGGCTCGCATCGACCCGGTGTAGAAGGGTTTTTTTAATGGTAAAATCGGAGACGGTGTCGAAGAGACCAGGGATGCACTGCTCGATGCTTGGAGGAGTTTTTGAATTGCCCTTAGACGGGCGTGATGAAGAAGCGTCTCCCTCTTTTTGAGGTACCGTTTTGGAAGTTTTTTCCATAATTGTAATTGAGTTTTGAAGAAAGAAAATGAAGAAGCAAGCGTAGAAAGAGGATGAGGGTAGGAAGCAGTTAGTAAAACTTTGAAGACTTGAAGAAGTAATAAAATTGTGAAAAGGCAAACGATTGAGGTATTTATAGAAGCCCTTGGGGCACGTTTGAAGCGGATGTTGAACCAATAACGACTCGTGAGCTTCTCGAAAATTATGCTGATAGCGACCTCTGCGCAGCCTGTATGCCACATCATTCAATGTTCTGATGAGGCTGACGACATGATAGGGATATCGAAAAGGCAAGAATTCAAGACCGTTTCTTATCACTTCATTCTAATAAACACGGGGACGATCTGTATACGGCTAAAATCGGATAGCCCAATTTTATAATAATTACGGCGCTTCATAGCCCGTCTTCAGAAGGCTCGAAGCAGTTCGAGTGTTTACATCGAGGAGGCATGTCGAGGACTCTCCACGCTCGACCTCGAGGCGGCGTAAATCAAAGACCATCATAGAGAAGCGAGAAATTCCCAAAAGGCACGTGGTTAAAGCTGACCAAGTACGCAAAATAGTACAAGCCCGTACCGTGACATTAAATGGCTGTACCAACCGTCTATCTATGTATTAATTGCACATGTACTATGTTGGGATTCCCCCTCTTATATATATGGGACCCTTGTCATTTTGTAAGAGACATGATATTGAATACAAGAACAAGAACATTCTGCTCCTTAACTTAGACATTCTCTACAATTGTTCCATTGACTTATTGCCTTTCATTTATTGTGTTCATTAATTGTTCTTCATTTATTATTCGTTATTGATCATAAAGATGCCATTTTCGAGGCCTTCAATACTGTTGTATCCCCTTCTACCGCCCTCTGTCAAGCTCTCGAGCTCGACTTCGAGGCCAATTTCGACCAAGCTCGAGACCCCGTCTCTCACTTGCTCGGTTCGCACAATCTCATTATTCTTCACTATTATCTCATTTTCTTACCTCTCACTTAGCAACTATTGCCTAAACAACTGGTATTAAAATAGATCACATATTTTTAGAACCACAAAATCAAATATAATTGTAATTACCATTTTCACGGTAAACAATATCGAGTAGAATTTATNGATGATAAGCTTGAAACTGATTTTTAAATAAATATTTACGTGTTTGGATAGATGTGCAGAAACTGATAATAAGCAGTTTATGTGTTTGGTAGAAAGTGCTGATAAATTATTTTTTTAGTTAAAAAGACTAAAATATCCTTTTAAACCTTACAAAAAATTATAAATTAAAAAAAATTATAAAGAAAAGAATGAACAACGAATATGGAATGAAAAGAAAGTTAGAAAATTTATTTTGGGAAAAGTATTTTGTGAATTAAAAAATATTATTAAAGATATACTAGTAAAAACCTTGGTCAAACTAAAAGTGCTTATAAGCTGAAAAATCATAAGTTGGGAGGTGACCAACTTTTGACTTATGACTGATTTTAGCTTAGAAACACTTTGAATGTTTACTAAACCCGTAGATAAGTCAAAAGGTACTTATAAACTAATTTGATCAGCTTACCCAAACACCAAAAACCGAGCATTTTCTCTTTTGTGCCACAAATATCTATCCCTTATTTTTAACCAATTAGGATCAGAATAATCAAAATTATTAATGATAAGTACCCTAACATGGATAATGATCACATTTTAAATTTTCAAATCTAATCTGATACTCAACGATTTCCGCTAACATTTGAAACGTAGCTAGTATAACTCATAGGGAGTGAACATAGAACTTCCCCTAAACTGATGCCATGGGCGCTGACCTAATGTCCAATTTTAATAAAAGTCTTATACTTATTTATTAGTACATCACACACATATATGTCAAAAAATTAATCTTGTTATTTTCTCCATACTTGTTATTTATAGTATATATTTATAAATGATATAAAGTCTTTAACTTCATATAGTAATATTATTATTTATATTAGAAAAGGATAATATAAATAAATGAGGTGTTAGATATGTATTTGCAATATGATACTTTTAATATTGTTGTAAATGTATTTACTAATATGAAGATCTAAATAATTTCATTTAAAGTTTTAAAAATATTTTCCCAGTTAAAGGGTAGACATCTTTTTTTTTTTTTTTTTTAATAATGTTTTGTCTAGTTTGAAATAAAATTATAAAATTCATTATTAAAAATTTTGGGGTACCTAAATCAAGACTTTACTAGTCTCCTACTAAAGCCACTTGCCCATCCCTGATATTCTCAATCAAGTTTGTAGAGTCTCAATTAAGATAATATAACAATGGCAAGAACATTAAAGGCATTGAGTGTGTCATTCAGTTATCAAATGTGAATGAAGCTGGTTAAAAAGTACGTTCATAATGGGACAATAGTCTATAAATAATTGTTGATCATCAATGAGGGGCGGCTCAACAGAACTGGTGGCCTAAAACCAAAATATATTAAATGACCCTGAAACTTCTTTTATAAAATTAATATAATATAGGGACACAAAAAAACCTACATGATTTTGATCTAGTGGTGAGAGTGCAACTCATAATGTATGTGTTAGGCGCACGTCATATGGTATTTTTCTTCCTTTAAATGAAAATGGTAAAAGGGTGAGCCCATTATCCATCGTGTTTTGAAGCTTCCGACATTTGTCTCGTGAATTTCTTCGTTAAAAAAGATGAGACACAAAAGAACTTGCTTTTTGGTGTGTAGATCAATCACATGTGACAAAGAGGAATAGTTAATCTAGAGAATTTGAGTTAAAATAAGAAAGTAAAATCGTGAGAAATATGGAAAAAAAAATATACATAGAGGAAGAAAAATAGAATTGATGAGAAGGTAAATATATTATTTAATTTAGTGAAAGAAAAAATTTATCCTATTAACTCATTCAATCCTACTTCTACCAAATTTTAAATATTATTAAAATTTTGAAATCTTGTACTCCTTCCGTTTCAATTTAGATGAGGCAATTTGACTCGGCACATAGTTTAAGAAAAAAGAAAGAGACTTTTGAAATTCGGGGTCTTAAAAGCTTAAGGTAAAATTTAGATGTGAGGCCATGATATTTGTGTAGTTATAAAATCTTCTCATTAAATATAAAATGGATAAAAATGAAGAGTTTAAAGTTAAATTATTTTCAAATTTAATAATGTGACGTTTATTTTGGAACAAAATAAAAAAGGAAAATACATCATCTAATTTAAGAGAGTATTGCATATTATAAAATTATAAAGTATTATAGATTATATAATAATATAATAGTGCATCATATTTTTGGGACCTTAAATATTTGGAGGCCAAAGGGCAAGGCTTCACTTGCCTTACCCTAGAGCGGCCCTCGACTGATGCCAACATGCGCCCCACGAATCTCCATTTTTCTCTGCTGATATGATGGCACACTCCACCACGAAATTGCACCCCATAACTAACTTGACCAAAAACTACTCCTTTTTAAGTATCAAAACTACTCAGATTCTCCACTATATTATCCCATTATTATAATATAACATAAGAAAAAGAGCTCCCTTCTTTCAAATCCAAAAATTCTTTCTCTTTTCATGGATTCCTCTAAAGCTTTTCTTTACTTAGTGTTCTTCCTCATTTCACTTCATTTCTTTACGGTTTTTGCCACTGAATTTGCTGTTGGTGGTGACAAAGGATGGGCTGTTCCTAAAGTAAAAGATGATCAAGTGTATGATCAGTGGGCTGGAAAAAATCGGTTTAAGATTGGCGACACCTTAAGTAAGTACTCTTCTTTATCTTAAGCATTATCCATATATTATATCTCTTCACGTTCAAAGGCATCCAAAATATAATTAGTGAAGTGTTGTTTATAATCCAAAATCCATTATCCAAGACATCTCAATAACAGTCTTGTTTATATTTTTTGGTTGCCATAGTGAAGTGTTGTTATAGAGAACATATATTATAACATAACATAAAAAATGGTTTCAAAGAAAACTTGACTGTTATAAGGAAGTGTTGTTATAAAGAAGGACTGTTATAGAGATGTCTCACTATAGTAGTCAGTGGCGAAACCAGAATTTTTCTCAAGGGTGTTCAAACTTGAAATAAGTAAAAAAAAATCTGACAAAGGGTGTTCAATATATGTTATGTACCTCTAAAACATAATATTTACTATATACGTAGTGTAATTTTTTGATAAAGGGTAGTCAAACCATAGTGTGGCTTCGCCCCTGATAGTAGTATATATAAAAGTTCTTTATACTGTCAATGCATATACAATCAGACCTCTTTATAACAACATCGCTATATAACAATCATTCACTATTAAAGTTAATTTTTTTACATATTGTATTATAATATATATTTTTTATAACAACATTTCACTATAACAGTCAAAAAAATTCGGAGGTTGTTATATAGAAAGGTTTGATCGTAACAAAATCTCATCTACTACTACTACTCTACGTTCAATTTTCTTGATTTATTTGACCCATAATTAATGTGTATGTGGTGTACGTAGGTTTTGAGTATAAGAAAGATTCGGTTCTGGTGGTGACAAAAGAAGAGTACGAGAAATGCAAGTCGAGTCATCCAATTTTCTTCTCTAACAATGGAAAAACCATCTATAAATTGGAGCAACCAGGGTTGTACTATTTCATTAGTGGAGTATCAGGACATTGTGAGAGGGGTTTGAAAATGATAATCAAAGTATTAGAACCAGAATCCCCTCCTCAATCTGCTAATCAGACTTCCTCAACTAGTACTGCAGCTGCTACTCCAACTGCAATATTGGCGTTTGTGGTGTCACTGTTTGGAGCTCTTCTTTATTGTAATTAGTTTATGAATTTTGAATATTTTGTGTTTTTCACGTTAGGTACTTGGAGTTGAAACTTGGTTTCTACTTTCTACTAGTTTGATTATGAACTCATGGAATTTAGTTTATTAGGCTTCAATATTGAAATAATTTGTTTTACCAGATTGGAAATCACGGTTTTGTAGGTTACGTGTTGCTCCTCTAGTTTACGTGGTAGGGGTATGTGTTTTTCTATTTTTTAAGCTTCGTTGACACGAGTTCAACCGATTATACTGCCCACACGTCGTCACTGCATAGTCAATGGAATTGATTAACCTGAAAAATAAGATATAGCAGGTTAAATTTCACTCATTTTGCAAATATTCATTTGCAATGTCGTGTAATCTGGATTTAAATTTGTAACTTAGCGATCTCAATCATTCATAAGCTGAAAGAAACCTGAAATTTCATTAGAAGAACAGAAAACAAGCCTATAAAAAAGGGATTGTTACACAACTAGCCGTTCAGATTCAATGTTTACTTTTTCTAGTCTTTAAATAAATTATACACAAGTATATATATATATATATATATTATATATCTGCCCGTTATTTATAATTTAAGGGATAAATTATTCCGATTGAAAAAAATGCGATTCCTCCGGAATCTGGAAAAGCAGAGCATTTCTGATGTATCTAATGTTATAAATACTTACTCTAGGAGGCAAAAGACTGTTTCAATTACTACACACTTCAGATAACTACACTTCAACCAAAACCTTAGAAATCTAGACTTGTTGTATGACCTAGTGTCTTAGAACTATTGATGTCTAGATTTTACATGAGCAAAAAAATAAAAAATAAAAAATAAAAAATAAAAAAAATAAACCTGTTGCTAGTCTGTTAGTGTCTTGTTTTAGTAGGCTAGTAGTACGTGTATTCATACTATTTTTCCAATTATATATTGATTTTCCATTTATTTTTCTGATTCTTTTTGGTGTCTGCTGTTGTTAGTGTTTTATTGTCTCTTTTCATGTTCTTGTGCCGAGGGTGATAGAGGAGAAGGCACTTCTCAGCACATAAGTCGTGTGTGCAAATAATACATATATACGTGAGTTTCTTGGAGAATAAGACTCCAAAGTAGGGGTGTGCATAAAATCCGAAAAATCGAATTCCGAACCGAACCAAATTAATTCGGTATTTCGGTTTTCGGTATTTCGGTATTTCGGTCTAATTCGGTACAAAAATTT
>ML306164.1:0-82050 GCA_005239505.1 Nicotiana paniculata
GCTCATAAAATGTAAGGTATATCACATGTTAAACTATGCAATTTAGTCTCGCATCAATATTCCTATAGACACATTATCTAGGCGGGCAGTGTAATAAGAACAACAAAATTAGTCGATTAATTAATTAATTAGAGCATGCTCTCTAATAATTATATAGAAGTAGACATGGGGGTAGGTAAAGTATTTACTCAAACAAACATGCTTTTGAAAATGTACGAACATTAGGAGTAAGTGATGTGTGTGATTTCCTATAGGAATGATTTATATTAGTGTGCAAAATTAAAGCATGTCAAACATGAAGCAAAGCAAATAAGTCTACGAACAGGTTTTCTACCCATTTAGGCAAAAATTCCAGTATACCCGCTTCCCCCATTTCACTAACTCCCCAGCTGTTTGTTTACAAATTATTACAGGCCCAGATAATGAATATATAATTATAAATATTATATAAGGGACATTTGCAAGCCCAAGAGCACGCCCAAATGAAAATAACTCTATATAGCCTAGGCCTTCAATATGCTCCCTTTTACACAAATAGCAGGCCCAGATTCAAACGCATATCAAACAGGAGAGTGTATCCATTTGCACAGCTCATGGCTACACATGAACTCATATCAAGCCCAACAATTACAGATTGACCACTTAACCCAATAGATTAGTGAACCACACATGAAAATAAATTAAACAACCCTGAAGCAATACCTTAGAGAAACACGATTATATGACATTTATCAAGATTCGCATAAAGAAATTGGAATTTAAGAAACCAAGAGTGACATGATTGATTAAGAAAAGAACATGAGAACTAGGAGAATCAATAGGGATTAATTTCAACATGGTAAATTTGACATGGAAAATTAACAACACAAGTTTAGTTATTCATCCAGTGGTAGCATGCTAAGGACAGACATAATATTAGGAGAGTTGAGGAGACATGCCACTTAGAGTTAATAGGGTAAGCATATCAAACACATACAATATGCACATGTTAAGCCTCCCAGAGTGAGTTTAGGGTTAAGCATGAAACAAATTCGTCCAAAAGGGATTTCAAAGCTATGAATGAAAGTTTGATAGAGTCATGGAAACTACACATAGGCAAGCAGGCATCATATACAACAATCAATAGGAATCCTAATCATTCTGAGTATAACACAAAGATTCCTAGGTCCAGATATATCATAGTAGGAGGACATGTCAACTTAAGTTCAAGTAAAGCAGGAAGAATTGAGAACTTAAGCCAGTCGACCATGCATAATACAGAATATTGAGATTCAACTAGAAGCCTAGGCAATACTAAAGAGTGCAGGATTGACCAAATACCACATTACAGTTCTTAAAGCCACATGTTTCGTTAAAGCATTGAAACACCAATAAGGTTCATGTAGATAAGGACAACGGTAGAGCCTACAAAAAGGATTAAAGGACTTATTAAAGCAAATTCAGGGCATGTAGTAATTCCCTAGAGTTTCAGTGCGAGTATTCAAATTGAAACATGAAAAGATACAATATTAAATAGTCAATGTAATAAATTAAGCATACATGAACATAACAACTTTGAACAAGTATCACAATCCAGAAATCTTTTACACTGATTGAGCACATGCTAACTTATACAAGTCTAGGTGAAGAATTACAAGAGAAAATCAAAGCAAATGGTCGACACAATATCATATTGGCTTCGAAAAACCCACATAACAGGGATATTTAGAAGCATGAACACAAATAGAGAGGAATTATAATTGCGAGAGTTTGGACACTTACCAATTTGCAGTTTTAACAACAAATAGAGAAGAACCACCGAATTCAAGTAGCAAAGTATGAAAAAAGCATGAATTCCAAACCTCTAGTGCGTTAGAGTTCACAGGAGCTTTGAACGAGCCCCGATAGTGCTCGCACTATGGAGGTAGTTAGAGAAGATTCCAGTGGCCTTGGCTTTCAACCGGCCACACCAAGAGTGCATAAAGTATAAAAGAGTGAGAGTTGAGAGAATAGTAGTAGTGGTAGCAAATAGTTAAGTCTTCTAGGGGAAACGGTGAATGAGGTTTATATAGTAGTTAAATCAAACAAGTAAACAAGAAAAGGAAATTAAGCAAACAAAAACAAGGAATAAAGCTACACATGCAATCACTAAAGTAACCGGGAAGGAAAGAAATTAAACTCCAAACCCTAGTTAGGGTTCAATGCTTAAAATCGGCCAATTGGTGTGAAGAATCATGCCTTTCTTCATGTATATGGACCAAATATTGTCCAATATCTCAAATATTGAGGTCAATTCCAATCCGATCTAGGAGATGGTACTTGCCAAAATTGGGCAAGTAACTAGGTAATACCACGAACGCATGACTAGTAGCGAAGGAATATAGATATGGTAAGAAATAAATGGAGGAATTTCGTTATCAACAGTATTAGGAGAGGGATTTAAGAGGGAGGCAGCTAGGGTTCTTCACAGAGAAAGAGAGGATGACAGAACACAGAGGCGGCTGAACAGGGGGGAGTGGGTCTCTAGGGGGTGGTGAAGGATATAAGGAGAATGAGGGGGTTTATTATGTGCCATTGATCTTAAAAATATCAATGACCATGATCAAAGGGGAATCGAGGCGGGTTATTTGTCGGGTCACGACCAGGTTGAGTAACGGGGCATTTGGTTTGGGCTGCTGAGAGGCGGGCTTAATGTTTTGGGCCAACTTTGGTCTGGTTTTTTACTTGATTTTAAAATAAAGAAAATTAAGGAAAATAACTTAATAAAATAGCTAAATACGTATATAAAAATATTGTTTAAGACAATAAGTATTTTAAAATAATGATTGAAGGTTGAAAACATATAAAAAGTTATTTTAACCCTGAATAAAATAATAAATGTAATTAATTATAAAGTATAGGTTGTTAGTGCAAAAATGAGTAAATAGCGCAAAAATGCAAATTTAATTATATAAAATAATATAAAATATTATAAAACATGATGTGGGTGCAAACAATAAATTTGGATGATTAAATCATCCCAAAATAATTTGAAGGAATAATTAATAAATATTTGAATAATTTAATCGCCGGAAAAATCAATTTTAAAGCATAAAAAAATATAGAAAATACTTATATAACCCCTGTAAATTAGGTAATAGTGGGAAGTGATATTTTGAAAGCATGTGGAATACTTTATACACATGAGGACAAAATTGGTATCAATAATAAGTTCTCCAAGTGTGAGTTTTAATTGGATTCGTTGCCATTCTTGGGCCGTGTGGTTTCTAGTGATGTGATCAAGGTTGACCCGAAGAAGATTAAGGCAGTTGAGAGTTGTCTTAGACCTTCTACCGTTACATGGATCATGAGTTTCTTAGGCTTGGCTGGTTACTATCGTTGCTTTGTGGAAGGATTTTCATCTATTGCAACTCCATTGACCAATTTGACTCAAAAAGGAGCTTCGTTCAGGTGGTCTGACGAGCATGAGGAGAGCTTTAATAAGCTCAAGACTTCTTTGATTACAACTCAAGTTTTGGTATTACCTTCAGGATCGAGGACGTGTACTGTCAATTATGATGCTTCGCGTGTTGGCCTTGGGGTGTGTTTTGATGCAAGATAATATGGTTATTACCTATGCATCGTGTCAGTTGAAGCACCATAAGAAGAACTACCCAATGCATGATTTAGAGTTGGTAGTGATTTTTTATGTTCTCAAGATTTAGAGGCACTACTTGTACGGTATGTCTTGTGAGGTTTCACTGATCACTAGAGTCTTTATTATCTATTCAATCAAAAGTATTTGAATTTAAAGCAGCTGAGGTGGTTGGATTTGTTGAAGAATTATGCTATCACTATTTGTATCATCCGAGGAAAGCTAATGTGGTAGCGGATTCCTTGAGAAGAAATGCAGAGAGTATGGAGAGTTTGGCATTTATTCCAACTACGGAGAGGCCTTCGACTATGGATATTCAGGATTTGGACAATAGATTGGTGAGATTGGATTTTTCTTAGCCAAGCAGCATTCTTGCTTGACTTGTTACACATTCATCGTTGTTAGAGTGCACTAAGGCTCGCTAGTATGATGGCTCTTTGCTTGTCTTTTAGGATACAGTGCTGCGAGGTGGTGCTAAGGAGGTGGCTATTGATGATGATAGTGTGTTGCGACTTCTGGGTCAGATCTATATTCCTAATGTGGATGGTTTGAGGGAGTTGATCATTGAGGAGTGTCATAGTTTGCGGTATTCTATTTATTCATGTTCTACAAAGATGTATCATGACATGAAGTAGCATTATTGGTTGCAGAGGATGAAGCAGGACATTGTTGGGGATGTTTAGTGGTGTTTGGAATGTTAGCAAGTCAACTATAAGTATCAGAGAACAAGAGGTTTTCTTTAGAGGTTAGATATACAAGAGGAGGTAGTGGGAGCGCTTCATTATAGACATTGTGGTAGGATTGCCATGGACTTTGAGGGAATTCAATGGTGTTTGGGACATTGTGGATAAGTTGACCAAGTCTTCGCATTTCATTCTAGTCATGACTTCTTACACTTCATAGAAGTTGGATCAGATATACATCAGATAAATCATCCATTTGCATGGTGTGTGTCACGCCTTAACACCGGGAAGCGCGATCGGTGCTCAACCGAGTTAACCCGGTCAAGCAAGCTTGTTAAATACTTTCTACCCAATTCAACAATGATCAAGAGAAGACATAATTTCATTAATTAGACAGTAGGAAGATCATATATACAAATCTAAATCATCTCATTGGTAACATCATTTCTAAGTTTCAAAATACACATATTCTCATGATTGGAGTGGAACAAGAGATCAAAACACAACATAATTAGTTTGACTTTTCTAGCACCCATATACAACCCATATAGTGTCTACGGAGCCTCTAAAGATACAAAAAAAGTGTTATGATAATGTCAGTGATGATGACTATAATTAAGTATTTTAGTCATTTTTTACACTCTAATTTACTGCACTTTAATTGAGTTTGAGCTTTAATCCCTAGTGTTTTGCACTAAATGTGTGTTTTATGCCTTGTAGAGTGATTCCGGTCTATGTAGATGCTATGGAATGAATTTAAGCTGTTCTAGAGCTTCGAAGTCCGAGTATAAACCCAATGATTAAGTTGGGATCGTGTTCGGGGATCAACGGATGATAGTGCACTTTAAGAATGAAATGAAGAATCGAGCAGGCATATTGAGCATCGTCCAGTAAAATGCACATAACTTTTTTCTCTGAAATTTGTTTGGGCTACACAATATATTTTTTCAAAGCTTTATTAAAAGGCTACAACTTTCATGTTTTGCATTTTTCCAGATTCCACAGCCACGCCGCGTGGGGCACATGACTGTGTAAATTGCAGCTGCCCTCAAATTGCATGCTCTCTGAAGTTCCCCTCAAGCACACCGCATGGCGCGTTTCCCCATGCAATGCGCCTGTGCAAATTTCTCAGAGCCAGAGTCCTATTTCATGCGGGAGAAGGTTGTTTCGTCTGGGCCAGACCCTACTTAGTACAAATACATGTAAAAACATTATTTTTGGAATTTTGGACAAACTTTTGACCTAACAAGCGCACAGAGCCGCCGTGAAGGCTGGGTTTCATATTTTCTTCCACAAAACTGTCACGACCCCAAATCCTAAACCGGTCGTGATGGCGCCTATCGTGGAACTAGGCTAGCCAATAATCACATATTTACAGTTTCTTTCCAAAATCCCAACCATTTTTAACATTTCATAAATGTATATAAAATTACTGAATCCATTAGACAAAATAAACAGTTAAACAGTCTAAACCATCCCCAAATCTGGAGTCAACATGTCATGAGCATCTAAGGAATACACCAAAAGTCTACTATTATATTACAAAACCTCGGGACGAATAACTAGGTACAACATAAGAAGGGAAAATAGAGATGCTGCGGACGCTGAACAGCTACCTCTATGTCCCGAACTCCGGCTCTGCACGGAATAGATGGCTAACGCTCGGTATCATCACCTGTATCTGCACACAGGGGTGCAGGGAGTAATGTGAGTACACCAACTCAGTAGTAATGAAAATAAATCAAGTCTAAGCGGCCAGAAACACATAAAAATCAAATCATCAGTTCATAATATGCACAACCTTTCTTTCAACAGTATATACATATATATATATGAAATCAACATGCCTTAAAACACAACTTCAGTAAAATCCTTTGAAAAGTGTGTTTTCCAACAATTTCAGAAATAAAAATACCTAAAGAATTTAGTGTAAAATGAAATAAGTCATAAATGGCCCCTCGGGAAAAACATGAGTCATAGACCTCACAGCCATTCAGTGTCAGCCCCTCGGGCAACCTCAGTGTCACTCATGCCTCCTAATCACTCGTCACTCGACACTTGGCACTCGGCACTCGCACTCAGTAGGTACCTGCGCTCACTGGGGGTGTGTACAGACTCCAAAGGGGCTCCTTCATCCCAAGCACTAATATCAAGCCACCTCGTGGCGTATCATATCCTCATAATCAGGCCCTCGGCCTCACTCAGTAGCAACTCCCAAAAGCCCCTCGGGCGTATCAGTAAAAAAAATGGGGTACTCGACCCAAAACATCATTTTATATCTCAAAACAGTGTAAATAAGGCTGAGTTTCAAAATCAGTTAAACATAACATGTCTGAGTGTAAATCATAAGTCAACACATTGAGGAAAATAACAGTAAAAAGCCTCCAAGGGGTCTAAACAAGTCGGCACAAAGCCACAAAAATGGCTTATATCCCAAATAATAGTTACCGCGGAGAGGACCAAGTCCAATCCAAAAATCAGTGCACACCACATACTCGTCATCCGACATGTGCGCCATTCTAAAAACAGTGAGAAATACGAAGCCCGAGGTTTCATGCCCCTCAAATCGGCTCCCGATTGCTCCGAATCTAGCAAAACCAGATTAACATCATCAATATACGCTAAAGAAACAAAACCCAATCAAAAACTATCAATTTAGACACAATTCTCGAAATTCGGACAAACCCGAGCCCCACGCCCACGTATCAGAATTAAATAAAATTTACATCACTAGAATCCTCTTCCTTCCACGATTCTATACATACCAAGAACACCAAAATCAGACCACAATTGTCCACTCAAATCATCAAAAAAAATTTCCAATTCTCATGCACCTAATCTCCCCAATTTTGGGTTTAAATTAAACAAATTTCCGGTTTAATTACTTAAAAAACGGCATAGAAATGAGTTATGAAGTCGAAAATCTTACCTCTAAGTGATTCTCTTTGATTTCCTCTTCAAACCCTCTCAAAGAGCTCCCAACTCGTTCAGCAATGGAGGAAAATGTGACTAAACTCGCAAAAATAGGCTTTTTAAACATTCTGCCCAGCACTAAACATTAACTCACTGCGATCGCGGGACCACTCACGTGATCACGAAGAACAATCTAACTGCCTCAAAATTTTACCCATTGTGATCGCACCATTCCACATGCGATCGCGAAGCTTCGACTTCCTGACCTATGCGATCGCGTACCCATTCACGCGGTCGTGAAGAACAATTTCAACAACCTCACGCGCCCCCTTTTTCTTCTACGCGATCGCACAATACACCACGCGACCGCACTGCTCTGGCTGCCCAACCCATGCAATCACAAACCTCCTTATGCGATCGCATAGAACAAATCTGCCTGCCTCAAACTTTACCCTACGCGATCACGGGTGAACTCACGCAATCGCAGTGAAGAAGCCACTGCTGCTAAAACACCAGAAAACCAGCAATCTCCCAAAGACCAAAAGTGCCCATTTGAGCATCCGAAACACACTCGAGGCCTCCGAGACCTCAACCAATCCTACCAACACACCCCATAACATTATTCAAACTTAGTTGAGCCTTCGAAACAAAAGAAACAACGCAAAAACACCAAATATACATCAAATTCAAGCCTAATAACTTTGAAGCTTCTAAATTTTGCCAATTATGCCGAAACCAAACAAAACACATCCGATTGACCTGAAATTTTGCACACATATCCAAAATGACATTACGAACCTGCTCCAACTTCCAGAATTCCATTCCGACCCCGACATCATATTTTCCACTACCGACCAGAAATCGTCAAAAACTAACTTTCGCCAATTCAAGCCTAATTTTACACCGGACATCAAAATTTCATTCCGAACACACTCCCTAGCCCCAAATCACCTAAGGAAGCTACCCGAACCGTAAAATCCACGTTATGAGGTCATTTACAATTAAGTCAACTCCCAGTTGACTTTTTTAATTATTAAGCTAATTTAAGAGACTAAGTGTCCCAGTTCTCACCACGACCACTCCGAACCCGAACCAACCGACCCAACACGACATAAATAGGCTAAGAAACATACGATAAAGCAGAAACGGGGGAAACGGGGGCTAATCTCACGGAACGACCGGCCGGGTCGTTACACAAACTTAGTAATTCTTATGTTTCTTTGTATGATTTGTTATTTTTCTACCATGTCTACGTGGAGCAAAACTTCACGTTCTAGGGTTGTGGTTCTTTCATGACTATTGTTATTCGGATATTGATTTTGCTTTCTTGATTTATCATATTGGTTTACTTATTCAATCTTGTGGTTAATTATTTGATTGCTTGATCATCAATTGAATACTGTCTACGAATGTACAATTGATATCGAGTGTGGGAACTCTAGATTGCATATAGGATTGAATAGATCAAGTTCTTGAACCTGGGCATCGGGGAACAGATTCACGGTTAGGATAGACATATACCTAATTACCTTGCTTGTTTGAGTTACAGAAATTATAAATGTGTTCTTGTTAGTATATAGGCGTCAGGTTAGCTTGAAAACGCGAGTAAGAACTTGACAGATTCTTATGAGCAATATTAACCCTATCAACCAATAAGCTGGATGAATTAGTTAGTCAATTCAATCGAAGAATACAATAGAATTGTTAGATAGCCCATAACCCTAGATCGTTTTCATCACATTGATAACATAAAAATCTGCTCTTGCTTTATTCAAAGTTCATTATTTGTTTTTACTTATTTTAATTAGTTTAGAATTAAATATTTCTAGTTTTATTTTTTGTTTAGATAGTTAGGATATTCTAATTTAGTTAATAGTTAATCACAAGTCCTCGTGGGTTAGACATCTGACTCTTAGTCACTTTATTACTTGACGACCGCGTGTACTTGCATTTACGTTTGGCCGAAACTAGTTTTTGGCGCTGTTGCCGGGGACTTAGAAATTAGCTATTTTTCTAGATTAGACATTGTTTTTATCTATTCATGTTTTTTTTGTTTTAGTTTAGTTAGTATTTTATTTATTTATTTAGCATGGCATCTTGGAATGAAAATAATTCGAATGGTGGTTATCTTATTTTGATGATCCTTGTCCATTTCGGAGGACTCCACTGGTGGAAAAATTATCAAAATGTTCTCAGGAGCGAGTTGTGCGCACAATCTCAATCCTTTGAGTGGAATATTTGTAATGTGTGTGGTGGTCAAGATGTCCATTGGGATGATTTTCCTAATTCTTTTCATCCTTATCTAAGCCCATAATATGATCTTTCTAACAGTGTTTGTGAGTTTGATAGGGGCAATGAAGTGTAGGATATGGAACCTGATGTATATATTAGGGATATTCTGAGGTAAGTAGCAGAGTAATTCGTGCATATTAGAGGCTCAATTCAGTGCAAAGGTTGATGCGTCTAACACCCAACAAAATAGTAATGAGTTGTGTGAAGTTGAAAAAGAGCTTATACGCCAAATTGAGGAGCTAAAAGTGGAGAGCCAATCATACGAGCATATTTTTGTTGATGATGCCCATGTTGAAAAAAGTACACTAGAGTCATACGAGGAAGCGGATAATGTTATGTTTGAGGAGCCTAGTGCATGTAAATATGAGGATGTAAACAGTAATATAATTCTAGAGTTAGGGCGTATTGGTCCTCATTCCATATATTTTTCAACATTGTGTTTGGATGATGACATAGAAATTGAGTCATTCGAGCCTTTGGAGGAGCCAATGGATGATGAACATAGTGCCTACATTCTTGAATTCATCATTCCAGAGAGACAAAATTACATACCTCATCCGAAGGCCATGAAGTGTAGAATGTGAAATTGGTTACTTGGCCCAATTAAATTTGTCCCACCGCCCAGGGAGCATAATAGAAAGCTTGAAGCCAAATTAGAGACTCAATTCATAAGTTCGAGGTGGAGGCAAAAAGTGGTTCAAGTCGTGCCGCGACTTTAAATTAGGCGCTTGTTGGGAGGCAATCCAGCTTTACTGCTTTCTTTTATTTTTATTATATTATTTTTGTAGTGTTTGTTTTGATTTTGTAGGATTACTAGCATAGAAATGAAAGCCAGAGTGTAAAAGCGAGCTAGATGGTGAGAACTAAGTTTGGGGATGCCCATACAAAGGACCATGTCTAGGGGAAGTCTGAGTACCTCGTGAGCCGCTATTGATTCAGCCTTTGGCCTTTCAGGGAGTTTATTGTCCACCCTCATTATTATTTTACTTAATTTGTGCATTGGGCACACTACATTCCTTTAAGTGCAGGGTGGGAGTATTTCTCTAGATGATTAGTAGTAGTGTGTTAGAAAAATGTTAACTTCTTATTTTTGTTTTCGTAGTTGTGTAGTATTTTAGTAGCTCGTAAGAAAAATTGAAAAAAGTAGAAAATTGGACTTTTTCTGACGATGGGTCTTCTAGATAGTTTTCTTGAGGGATTTAAGTCTAAAGAAAGATTTTCTTTGTAGGTAGTGTAGTAATTCCCCCTTAGTTTTACTTTGTGCCGCGGTTATTTTTCAAGGGTTTTATTTGAACGGGTGTAGTTAGTTTTATTTTTTAGGAGTAGGAGCCATTGTGCTATGAATTGAATTGAAGCAATATCTCTTAAATTTGTTATGCCTTGAGAATAGTGAGTACTTTGATTGTGATGCTTAGGCTCAGTTTTTGACTCTTGTATAAGTACCTTAAATTGTATGATCTTAACTTTGCTTAATTGCTTTGACTAGAGTGTCTTGACGAGTTCAATCCTGAATGAGTTATGTGCCATGTGTGTGTGAGGCTTGTGTGTTATTCTGTGCATTGCATTTGATGTCTAGAACTGACCCCGTGTGTTTGCAAAGCAAAATACTAGTTTTGTTCAGTCTTGGAAGTGATATAGGCGTTTCTTTGTTGAGCCAGATATATATATTTTA
The DNA here is from genome assembly GCA_005239505.1 of Nicotiana paniculata. Lineage (NCBI taxonomy): Eukaryota > Viridiplantae > Streptophyta > Magnoliopsida > Solanales > Solanaceae > Nicotiana > Nicotiana paniculata. Next base: position 11,174 of record ML306164.1, read on the forward strand.
TCCGCCTAATTGTTATGTATCGTAGTTAAGTATTTGAGTCGGTAATCCTGTTTATTTGGCTACCACATTACATGCCTTACCCATTTGTTTGAATTAATCATCTATTTGAACCTTTTCATCTCTCATGAGCACTTGAATTGTTATGAACTTTGTAAAAGTTAAAGTGTGAAGTGGTTGATTTGGATTTTGAGTGGAACTAATGAAATAAGGAGAAAGGTGCACTGTTTTAAAAAATTAAGAGCCACTTGAATTGAAAAAAAAAAAAAAAAAGAAATAAAAAATAGTTGTATTGTTGTGAAAAATGTTTCTTTATAGTGGTGACTCTTGATGTAATTGTGCTTAAAGAAGTATGGAGTTAATATACATTGATGTGAAAATGGAGTTATGGTTTGACATAAGTTATGGGTTTTAAATGTTAAATTGTATGTATTAAAGTGCTTAGGAAGGTGTAGTCACTATTATATCTAAATGTATCCTACACGTCCCGCGGCCTACACTATAATCAATTAAAGTCCTACTTGATCCTAGACTGAATGAGATCGATTAGTAGAGTAGTACACTACGGGCAAACCTATGGAATATTTTTTGTGGCATATAAATATTATTTTTGAGAGTGAGTGAATTCTTTATATCGTGAGTTCCTAATTGTTCTTAAATTGTATTGTGTGTAGAACTACTCTCTTTTATTGTGTGAGGGCACTTGATTCATGAAGGAAATGTAATGTCATTGACCTCTATGTCAGAGTAAGTGGGTGAGATTTGAATAATGCATAGTACTTGTGAGTCAAATCTTGAGGTGAAGATGTTACACTCTTGTGCTTAGTCTATTTTAAATATTCTTGGTGTGATGAGTTAGGAGAATTATTTAAAACGGCCGTCTCTATATAAAGTGTAATTTGATTACTCGAGGAAGAGCAATGGTTTAAGTGTGGGGTGTTGATGATAAGCTATAATTATGTATTTTGGTCGCTTGTTACACTCTAATTTACTGCACTTTAATTGAGTTTGAGCTTTAATCGCTAGTGTTTTGCACTAAATATGTGTTTTATGCCTTGTAAGAGTGATTCCGATCTATGTAGATTCTATGGAATGAATTAAAGATATTCTGGAGCTCTGAAGTCTTAGTAAAAGCCCAAAGACTAAGTTAGGATCGTGTTCGGGGATCAACGGATGATAGTGCACTTTAAGAAAGAAATGAAGAATCGAGCAGGCATATGAGCATTGTCCAGTAAAATGCACATAACGTTTCGCTCAGAAATCCGTTTGGGCTCCACAATATATTGTTGGAAATATATTTAAAAGGGCTACGACTTTAATTTTTTACATTTTTCCAAATTCCACAAACACGCCGCGTGGGGTGCCGCGATGTAAATTGGTGCTTCCCTCAAATTGCATGCTCTTTGAAGTTCCCCACAAGCACACCGCGTGGTGCGTCTCCCCATGCGGCGCGCCTGTGCAAACTTTATAGAGCTAGAGTCATATTTCGTGTGGGAGAAGGTTGTTTCATCTGGGACGGATCCTACTTAGTATAAATATATGTAAAAAAATTATATTTTAGAATTTTGGACAAACGTTTGACCTAGCGAGCGCACAGAGCCGCGGTGGAGGCCGGGTTTCATATTTTCTTCAACCAAACTTAGTAATTCTTATGTTTCTTTGTATGATTTTTTGTTTTTCTACCATGTTTATATGGAGCTAAACTTCACGTTCTAGGGTTGTGATTCTTTCATGAATATTGTTATTCGGATATGGATTTTGCTTTCTTGATTTATCATATTGGTTTATTTTTCAATATTGCACTTAATTATTTGATTGCTTGATCACCAATTGAATACTATCTACGAATCTAGAGTTAAACTCGAAAATGGGAGCTCTAGATTGCATATAGGATTGAGTAGAGAAAGTTCTTGAACCTGGGCATCGGGGAACATATTCGCTGTTAGGATAGACATATACCTAATTGCCTTGCTTGGTTGATTTATAGGAATTATAAATGCGTTCTTGTTAGGATAATTTAATTTAGTTAATAGTTAATCACAAGTTCTCGTGGGTTAAACATCCGACTCTTAGTCACTTTATTACTTGACGATCGCGTATACTTGCGTGTACGTTTGGCCGCAACAAGTCGGCAACAAATCTCCGGTTATACTTTAAAATGTTATAATAATACGAACAAAAGATATAATACATGACCCTGGGATGAAGTGGGGTTTACCGAGTCCGCTGGGAAGAGTATGTACCATTATCGCTAAACAACACTGTCTGCTATGGAACCACCTGCATTTATTTAAAGATTCAGCGCCCTCGGAAAAAACGGACGTTAGTATTGTCAAATAATACTAGTATGTAAGACTAAACACCACCTCAATAGAATGAATAATAATACAAGGGGGCGGGCAGTCAAGAATTCAATATGAGTTTCAAATAACACTAAAACATCAAGTTAAGGATCGCATAGTTTTCAAGTAAATTTCCATGTTATTAGGTTGGGTGATCTTTAGTGCCGATATGCCATAATTCACAATACCACAATGTTCTTACACGGAGTCCAATATCGACCCGATCGGCTAGGTCGTCTCATTTAAGGCTTCAACCATAACCACAATTTCAATTATTGTTTCCAACACAGTCACCACCATGTGTGCGGCATAGCGTCCAGTCATGGCCCTATCGGCTCGGACATCTCACTTGAGATATCCCCCTTTCAATCAATCATCTCACTTCATACTTCTTTCACATCTTTTCAATTCATTGGTACGAGTGGCCTTAATTAGAAAGACATTCTTGGCACTTGGCCGTATTTTATAATTCCAGATCCCCCTTTTCACATTCAAACATCATTATCATAAACAACAATAAGGCCTACTATGTAAGACATAATTACACATATGAGAAATATGGGAATCCTAAGCACATATAGGCTTTTCATACAATTTGGCATAACAACCTTTATTCAATTGTTTTACATGAGGTCTTAACATTTCTAGCACATATTCCAAATTTTGAACACATACTCACATGGCAAGATAACGCGATGAAGCATTTAGAATAAATATTGAACATATATTGTTCAACACAAACACATTAGGAGTAGTCAATTCTATAATGATCAATTTGAGACTTACACCAATTACACGAATACCGGGGATTCGATTCTAACAAGAAGGGGGTTTAGCCAACATACCTCAATTGAGCTTCCTTTAAACTTTAAAACGTTCTGTAATTCTTAGCACTTCGATCATTTGAGCACATTATCAAACACTAGGTGTGCATTATTTCAAGGCCCTTTTATGAAAAATTCTATCATTCCTTAATACATTATCTACCATTTTTAGCTCATAACCTTCCCACATACTTCAAGGATATATGTATGCAAGATAACAACCCCCACACCTAATAATTGTCTTTCTAATTATCCCCTTTTTAGTAGATTTTTGAATTTAAGAGCTAGGGAATAGATTGTTACCTTTAAGATGAGGACTTTCTTGATAATCTTCAAGGATTGAACAAGAATTGTTGAATACTAGGTTGAAGGTTACTTCCTTACTCTAAGAACTCTTTCTTACTCTAAAAATATCAGAAATATGCTCAAATATGGACTATAGCATATGTTTTAAGGAAATAGGGTCGGGTTTAAAAACCCCAAAAATGAAGCTCGGGACAGGAGCTGTGGCCACATATGCGACCACATAATGATTCTGCATTCCGCAAAATAATCGCGAAAGATGGCCTTCGGAACTGGGCTGGCCTGCTTCACTCTGCGGCCGTTATGCAGCTAGCAAACCTGTTCTGCAGTCGCATAATGTGCCACATAAACTCCTCCGAAAAAATCTAGGGATGATTATGTGACCAAAGTGCGGCCCGCGAAACTGTTATGTGTTTGCATAATTGGCCACGAAATTGACCTCAAAATTGGCCCAAAAAGCTGCTTCACTATGCGGCCATTCTGCGGCCCATAAAATGATTATGCGGCTGCATAATAGGCCAGGGAAATGCCAATCTCTGCAAAATTATTTTTCTTCAAATCCATAGCGTACTGTTCAATCCAAAACTCGGAACCGCGGCATCACAGAACCCTAGTTTTTTTAGGAAATTTTTTACGGGGCCTTACATTATGCCCGTTTCTATCATCTTGGATCATCGTACTCATTTTACATCACACTTTTGGAGAGCTGTTCAACATGAATTGGGAATGCAGGTTGAGTAAAGTATTGCATATCCCCACATCAGATGGACAGTTCGAGCGGATCATTCAGATCCTTGAGGATATGTCAAAAGCTTGTGTTATTGATTTAGAGGGCAGAAGGATCAGTTTATACCATTTGAGGGGTTTGTCTACAATAATAACTACTAGTGTAGTATCCAGATGGATCTATATGAGACATTATATTGGAGGTGATGTCATTCTCCGGTCGGTTGGTTTGAGCCCGGTGAGGCTAGGTTATTAGAGACGAATTTGGTTTTGGGATCTTTGGAGAAGTTGAAATTGATCCATTAGCGGCTTTATACGACATAGTCAAGGTAGAAGAGTTATGCTGATAGGAAGGTTCGTGATGCGACTTTCATGAAGGGTGAAAAAGTTCTACTTAGAGTTTCGTCTAGGAATGGCGTGATGAGATTTGGGAAGAATTTCAAGTTGAGACGTCGGTATATTGGTCCATTTGAAGTTTTGGAGAGAGGTGGTGAGGTGGCTTATAAACTTGCTTTCCACCCAGCTTGTCGGGAGTTCATCCGTTATTATGTTTCTATGCTTTGGAAGTATCACAAAGACCAGTCATATGTGTTGGATTTCAGTTCAATACAGTTGGATGAGAACTTGGCTTATGAAGAAGAGCCGATGGCCATTTCGGACAGGCAGGTTTGGAAGCCGAAGTTGAAAGATATTGCATTAGTGAAGGATCCGTGGAAGGTCAATCGGTCGAGAAAGCGAGTTGGTAGATCGAGCATCATAAACGGAGAAGCTATCCTTATATTTTTGGCATTCCAGGTATGATTCTAAACCCATTCGAGAATGAATGTTTATTTAAGAGGGGGAGAATATAATAATCCGACTGGTCTTTTTGTGTATTTTACCTTCATTCCCCTATATAGTGCTTCCTCTGTGTGTTTGTTGTTTTATGACTTGTAGGGTTGGTTAGTTTGTCTTTGGGAAGGTTTGAGAAGGATTTGGGACACTTAGTCTCATATTGGAAGCTTAAGTTACTAAATTTGACCAAGGTTTGACTTTTGAGTAGACGGTCTCAGATTGGTTATTTGATTGTTCCAATAGGTTGTATAGTGATTTTGGACTTAGGCGTATGTTTGGATTTGGATTTGGAGGTTCTTAGGAGGTTTTGGCTCTATTTGTCGAATTTGGCAATTTGGAAGTTTGGAGAGTTCATAAGTTTAACAAGGAGTTAACTTTGGTGTTATCAGATTTAAGTTGGTGTTCTGCGACTTTGGATTAATTTATTTAGTTGATTGGAAAATGTCTGCAATTTGGATTGAATCCAGAATGTTTAGGCATGATTCAAACGTGTTTGTTGAAGTTTGGAAGTTAAGAGATGGATTATGTTATTTTTCTAGTTTTGATGTTAGTTGTGGTGTTTTGAGCATTTGGATAAGTTTTACTTAGGTATATGGACTTGTTATTATCCTTAGACGGGGTCCCGAAGGACTTGGTTGTGTTTCTGAATGGTTTTAGACCATTTCCATGAGTTATGAAGCAACAGATTATGCTAGTGCCTGGTGTTGATCGCGTTCGCAAGGGGTGTCTCGCGTTCACGATCAAGGATTTTGATTGAATCTTCTTTCCTTCATGTTCACCTGTCAGGCATGATGCCCGCGAATTCTTGAGGACTAGCAGTCATCGTGTTCACGCATGAGGGCTCGCGTTCACGAAGGAGGAACGGAGGCTGGGTGAAGAACCTTTGCATTTGTGAGGGTCTGTCTGCTTTCGCGAAGGGGCGAGGTAGGTGACCTTTGCATTTGTGGTGCTCCTGTCACACTCTCAAAGGAGGAATTTTGTGCTTCTTGAACATAAGCTTTGGGCTGCGTTCGCGAAGGGTAGTGCTGGACAAACTTTTTTAAGTTGGAATTTCGAGATTTTACCCATTATTTAATATTTTTAACCCTAGACTTCAAGAGGTGTAGATTTTGAAGATCAAATTCACCACTACATTGGAGAAAGGAATTTTCACTTGGACTTGGCTTTATATCTTGATTCCCCCATTGAATTCTACACCTAAAATATGGAATTTTATGGTAAAAATTGGGGTTTTTGTCTACAACTTTAAAGGGTGAATTTTGGGGATCTGAGAGTCGATTTGGACTTGATTTTTGAATCTAATCATATATTTGGAATCAAGGTGTTATGGGTAGTTGGGCTATACCTCTTGACGATTTTTGACCATGCAGGCCCGGGTTGACTTTTGGGGATTTGATTAAAGATTTGAACTTTATTATTTGGAGTTGATTTCTGTAGCATTATTTGACGTTATTGAGTTGTATTTGACTAAATACGAAGCATTTGGAGGTTGATTTCAAAGAAAAAGCTATGTTGGAAGGTTGAAATTGTTACTAGGTTGAGGAAAGTCTCTTGTCTATCCTTGTAAGAGAGAATTCACCCCATAGTTGATTTTCTTGATATCTGCTACATGATTTAGGTGCTTCGTATATGAAAGGTGACGAGCATATATATGTATCTAGGTTTTGACCATAGACGGTTAGGGTTTGGCTTATATTATGCCTTATTGAGATTTTATGAATTGTTATCCATGTTTGATTGATTCTTTGTCTATGTGATAAATCCTAATAATGCTTAGAGCCTATGCAATAATTATTACATGTTGATTTGAGTTTGGCGGACTTCTTTTACCGTGTTGATCTTTCTACTTTAGCCATATTCATGCAATTCCATATTTGACTTATGATTTGAGATTATTGGCTCTTGTAGCTCATATTTGATATCATGATCGAACTTAGAATAATAAACAAACATGTTGAACTGTTATGGAAAGTTGAATTACAAGATTAGCCATAACTATCTCTTATTAATGTTCATCCACATGTTATTATTATGTCTTGGTGAACCTTTATTACATCATCTCATAGACATTTATATGAGTTGGAGAGTTGGATATTGAGGAAAGTTGAGGATTTTGGCACTAAGGACAGTGAATATATTGACTATTGACTTCAGTATTATTAGTGGATTGGATTGCACGGCAAAACATCACTTGAATATGGATTCATCCCTCTAGATTCAGGTGATTACCCATGTTATTTCGGGCCCTGTGAGCGCAGGCACCGATATTGGTGCTAGTGTGGACAGTTGTCCAATGTCGGGTATATAGAGTGGTACTGTGAGCTGTTGAGGTTTTGCCATGAGCATGCAGCTGCATTTTAGAGTCATGTAGTAGCTCTTATTCTTATGTATTGTTTGGATTATACCCTAATTTTGAATAAATTGAGATATTGACTTGTTTTGCATTTCCTTGCCTGGAAAGCATGTCTAAATATCAGTTACTACTACGCTTTTGCCTTGTATCCATTTGAGGATATCACACCTTAGCAATTGTTCTATTTTATGTATTTACTTGCTTATTAAACTACTAGTAAGTGTCAGTGCCAACCCCTCGTCACTACTTTTTTTGGGCTAGATTTGATACTTACTGAGTACCGTGGTTTTGTAGTCATACTACTCTTTTCCACACTTTTGTGCTGATTCTGAGGCTGGAGCAAGTCATGCCCATCCTGCCACATAGAGGCTTGCTTTGGAGACTTCAAGGTGAGCTGCCTTACTGTTCGATCCACAGCACATGGATCCCCCTTCCTCGATTATCTGTTTCTCTCTTTTGTTTCTTTCAGACAGATAATGCTATATTGTTAGATACAATTTACTCTTAGTTTTAGATGCTCGTAATAGTTGCGACACTAGGTTTTGGGCATTGCTAGATAGTTGTGGTCGTACTTAGACCCTGTGTCAGATAGTTATTATTTTGATATTGCCTTTGAGACTATTCTTGCTCTTATATTTTTATAAGATCTGGTTAAGTAACTTAATAACTGGATTTGTTATTTCTATTAGGTGTTGTCTTGTCTAGCAAGCAAGTTAGGTGCCATCATGTTCGTTGGTTGAATTTTGGGCCGTGATACTTGTGTTGTTGTTATTAATACTTTTGATACTATAGTTGATCTCATGATGTTTGATATGATGGATTTTGTTGTTATTCTTGGTATGGACTGATTTTTCCCATATCATGATATCCTAGATTGTCATGTCAAGACTCTGACTTTAGCTATGTCAGGGTTGCCTAGACTAGAGTCGAGAGGGACCCTTGGCCATTCCACGTGTGTAGGGTGATTTCAGTTTTGAAGGATCGAGACATGGTTGAGAAGAGGTGTTTAGCATATCCGGCTTACATTTGAGATTCTAGTATAGATATTCCTTCTAGGGATTCCATATCGATTTTAAGGGAGTCTACGAAGGTATTTCTGGCGGATTCGCCTGGCATGCCACCGGATAGGGATATCGATTTTAGTGTTGAATAGTTTAAGGACACTTAACCTATTTATATTCCACCATACTGTATGGCATCAACGGAGTTAAAGTATTTGAAGGAGCAGCTGCAAGATTTGCTTGATAAGAGATTCACTAGACCGAGTGCTTCTCCTTAGGTTGCACCAACATTTTTGTAAAAAAAAGCATGGTTCTATGGAGATGTGGATTGATTATCGCTAATTAAAAAATTGACCTATCAAAAACAAGTATCTATTGCATCATATTAATGATATGTTTGATTAGCTTCACGGTGCCAAGGTGTTGTCCAAGATTGATTTGAGATCTGGTAAGCATCAGGTAAAATAGGGGTTGAGATATCCTTAAGAAAACTTTTAGGACTCGTTATGCTCATTATAAGTTCTTGGTGATTTAATTTTATTTGACTAATTCTCCATCGGCTTTAATGAATTTGATGAATCATTTGTTCTAGCCTTATTTCGATTCCTTTTTTATTGTGTTCATTGATGATATTCTGGTTTACTCTCGTAGTAGGGAGGAACATGAGAAGCACTTGAGATTAGTACTTCAGACTTTGAAGGATTTTTAGCTTTTTGCTAACTTCATGAATTTTGATTTCGGATTGGACTCAGTTACATATGTTGTGTCTAGTGATTGTATCATAGTTTATCCTAAGAACATTAAGGCGGATTAGAATTGGCCTAGACCTACTTAACTACAAAGATTCAAAATTTTTGGGTTTGGCAGGTTTTTACTGCCGTTTTGTTGAGGGATTTTCATCTATTGTAGCTCCCTTGACAAAGTTGACTCAGAAGGGTGTGTCTTTTAGATGGTCCGATGAGTGTGAGGAGACCTATATGAACCTTAAGGTTTCTCTGACTAAGCTCCAGTGTTGGTGTTCCCACATGTTCAGGGCCTTATACTGTGTATTGTGATGCTTCACTCATTTGGCTTATCATGATTTTGAAGTAGGACGATAGGGTGATTGCCTAAGCATCTCCTTAATTGAATACTTATGAGAAGATTTTACCTAGTTCATGACTTGGAGTTTGCAGCTATTGTGCATGCGCTCAATATTTGGAGGCACTACTTGTATGGTGTGTCATGTGAGGTTTATAATGATCAATGCATTTTTAGCACTTGTTCAAGCATAAGGATTTGAATTCATGGCAGCATGGGTGGTTAGAGTTTAAACATTATGATATCACTTTCTTGTATATTCCGAGTAAGGAAAATATGGTAGCTAAAGCCTTGAATACAAAGGCAGAGAGGATGGATGGTTTGACATTTATCCCAACCGAGGAGAGGCCATTGGTTATGGATGTTCTGGATTTGGATAATAGATTTATGATATTGGATATTTCTTAGCCAAGTAAATTTCTTACTTGCATTTGTGGTTTAGTGTTCCTTGTTGGAGCTCATCAAGGCTCGTCAGTTTGATGATTCACATTTGTTTCTGTTAAGGGACACAGTGCGGCAAGGTGGTGCTAAGAAGGTTGTTATTGGAGACAATGGTGTTATGCATATTCAGGATCTGATTTATGTTCTTAATGTTGATGGTTTGAGGGATTTGATTCTGTAGGAGGCTTATAGTTTATGGTACTCTATTCATCCAGGTGACACAAAGATGTACCGTGACTTGAAGAAGCATTACTAGTGGAGAAAGATGAAGAAGGACATTGTTGATGGAGTTTGGGTTGCCAATGGGTAAAGTATGAACATCAGAAACCAAATAGTTTGACTTAGAGGTTGGTTATACCTGAGTGCAAGTGAGAGCACATCACTATGGACTTTGTGGTAGGATTGCCACGGACTTTGAGGAAGTATGATTCTACTTGGGTCGTTGTGGACAGATTGACCAAATTTGCACATTTCATTCCGGTGATTATTTCTATGATTTCAGACCGTGGCACTCGATTTACATCTCATTTTTGGAGATTTTTTCAGCAACAGTTGGGCACACAGGTGGAGTTGAGCACTGCATTTCACCCTCAGATAAATGGACAGTCTGAGTGGATTATTAAGACCTTGAGTATATTTTGAGAGCCTATGTTATTGACTTTGGAAGACATTAGGACCACTTTATACCATTGGCAGAGTTTGTCTACAACAACTATCAGTACATTATTCAGATGGAGCCGTATGAGACTTTATATGGTAGGTGGTGTTGTTCTCCTATTGGTTGGTTTGAGCTTGGTGAGGCTACTATATTGGGTACAAATTTGGTTCGTGATGCCTTAGATAAGGTGAAGTTGATCAAAACCTGGCTATGATACCACTTTTGTCACGCCCCGAACCTAGGAGCGAGACCGACATCCAGTGCCTCACTTATCCTTGCGTACCAATTTGCAACTAAGGGACTATGAGCATATGATATCATACTTTGTCAATGGGCCACATTGCAGGAAAACAGTGAATGCTGGCTAGATATCAGTATAAATTGGGCCGACAAGGCCGTCATAATTACTACAGCTGACAAACCAACCAAATATACATACAAGGCGTGCAATCCCAACATACTGCACTAACTGATAGGATATGTCTACAATCCTCTACTTGCTGTGATCAGAACAACTCCCCGACCTACTCATAACATATATACATATATATATATAAAGGATGTACATAAATATCTAGACCCAGCATCTACGAAGGGCGTGGATCTTACCGATCAAGCTGAAATCGGGAAACACTTAATGAGGAGGTCTATTCGTCTGTTTGTCTGAACCTGGTTGTCTTCGGACAGGGCAGAGAAAGCAGAAAAGTTACGTGGACAAGAAGGTCAGTGATGTGGCTTTTATGGAGGGAGATAAGGTACTTTTGAATGTTTTTCTTATGAATGGTGGTATGAAATTTGGGGAGTTTGCTTATATGAATGCATTGCCTCCCAATGTAGCAAGGGTAAATATGATATTTAATGTTTCTATGCTTCAGAAGTATCATGAAGATAAGTCGCATGTTCTAGACTTCATCATGGTGCATGTTTATGAGAATCTAACATATGAAGAAAAATCGATAACTATTATAAACTAGGAAGTTCAAAAGTTGAGATCTAAGGAAATTCCTTCTGTGAAAGTACTTTGGAAAGGGATCCCGAATGATGAGGCTACTTGGGAGACTAGGTCTGTTATTGAGAAGTAGATATCTGTATCTCTTTTCCAATTCATGTGCATTTCTATGTCCATTCGAGGACGGGGGGAGAATGTAACGTCTCAACAGGTCATTTTGAATTCCGGTTTTCCATTTTGCAATTTGAGACATTGAGTTACTTAATTTTGTGATTTATGACTTGTGTGCATGGTTCATTTTGATATTATTAGAGTTGACCATGGTCAACATTCTTGGTAAACGATCTCGGATCGATGTTTTGATAATTTTTATAGGTTCATATGATGATCTTGGACTTGTACGTATATTTGGTTTGGGCCTCGGGTGACATGAGGCCGTTTCAGCATTTATTCTTGAAAGTTGGAAATTTTAGTTAAGATCATTTGAAAATTCTTTTAGTTTTGATGCTTGAATTTTTATGTTAATGTTATTTTGAGTTTGTGAGCGAGTTCATGTAAGGTTAATATACTTGTTTGAATGTTCATAGTGGAGTCCGAGGGGCTTTGATGAGTTTCAGATTGATTTTGGATGAGTTCTAGTGCTTTTGACTGCTGCTAATTTGCTGGTGCTGTAGGTGTCACACCTGCAACAGTCAGGGAGCAGGTGAGAGCTCTCCCTTATGAGGGCCGGTCCGCATCTGTGAGGAAGAGAAGGCTCGACAATAGGCGCACTTCTGGAGGAAAGGTTCACAAGTGTGGAGCCGCATCTACGTGAGCTTGTCCGCATCTATAAAGTGGCTCTAGGATAAGGAGTGTCGCGCCTGCGATCCAAGGATAATAGATGTGAAAGTTCCTCCTGCAAAGGGCAGGTCGCTTCTGCGGCATCTGCACTGATGCGAGCATGCATTCCCCAACAAGGGCGATGTCGCTTCTACAGAGGGTGTCAACCCTGCGACATCTAAGGCTGGGAAAATGGTCAGAGCTTTGATTTTTTTCTCATTTTCTTTCGTTTTTGATATCTGAACTTCGAGTAGAGGCAACCTTTGAGGAGTTTTTCATCCTAACTTCTAAGGTTAGGAATTTTAGCTTAGTTTTAATTTATTTCCATGATTCTTCATATATTTTCACCCTTAAATCTTTGATTTCAAAAAGTAGAAAATAGGTTGAGTGGTAACTTAAGAGAGTTAATTTCAGAGATTTAGACCTTAATTTGAGGTTGGATCTCGAAACTAATCACATATTTTAACGCGGAGAAGGATGGGTAATCAGAATTTGGTCTTAATTGCGTATTTCGACCATATGGGCCTTGGTTGACTTTCTGTTGACTTCTAAATTAGGTAAAGATTAAACTTTTTATGCTAGGAGAGAGACTAGATTCGAGTTGTTTGGAGGCTTGTTCTAACAGGAAAGCGATATTGAAGAGTTTATTTGTTCCGAAAGAGGTAAGTATCGTAGTTAACATCGACTTGAGGGAATTAGGATGTAATTGGGTCTATTTGCTACTTGTTTTATATGGTGGGGTGGCGTATATGAAATGTGATGAGTGTATATGTGTTTTCATGTGTTAAAGCATGCAGGAAAAAGTAGTTTAATTTCTACCTTTACATGTTTCATGCCTTTATTTGTTTCATACCTTTACTTACTTCATGGCTTTACTTGTTTCATACTTTATTCTCCTATTCTATGCTGGATTGTGTAACTACTTGATTGTTCATGTGTTAATGACTTGTTGGAGTCCTTGTTGAGATATATATGTGAGGCTAACTCTTGGATATTGGATTTCTACTTCACCTTCTTCGTGTTCAACTTATCCTAAATAAATAATGCTTATATATTCTATTTATTATTATATTTTGAGATTTATCATGTTTTTTTTGGTTTTGGATGTTCCCATGTAAATTCGTATGTTTGATCGGGTTGCTGCCGCAACATTGTTATGGTAGGACTGGGTTGCTCGCTGCAACAATATGGCCAGCGGATTGGGTTGCCACCGCAATATATATTATTCGCCACAATATATATGTTATGAATATTGGTGTAGATTTTTTATATTGTCTTCCTTTGTGGGTTTGGTTGTGTTGTTCATGGTATCATTTCATCCGCGTTGGTTTGAACTTTTGAGAAAGATTTTGGTTGTTTTAATCGAGAAACATGGTTATTTTTTATTGAATCCTTTTACTAATTTCTGCCTTTATTCCTAATATTACTATTGTTATTTCTCTTGCTTATTAACTATATGGGTTTATATGGTAAGTGCCTTGTCATAGCGCCTCAGTACCTCATCGAGGTTCGGCTCGATACTTACTGAGTATATTAGATTGACTGTACTCATACTACCACTTCTGCTCTTCTTGGTAAAATTCAGACGTGAGTCCTAGCAGTGTTCACAAGAATGCATAACTTGGACTTTGGGGAGACTCGAGGTAGTGCTGCACACTCGTTTGCAGACTCTGGAGTCACCTTCACTCTCTTTATTACTATTTCTTGTATTAGACAATAATATATTTTATTTGACTTTGTATTTGGAACTCTTAGTAGCTCATGTACTCAATGACACCAGCCGTGGAAGGTTATTAGACACCTGTATTGGTTTAAACTAGTTATGTAATTTTTGTGTAATGACCCGGCCGATTGTTTTGAGTATTTTAGCCTCGTTCCCCTCTTTGATGCTTTATGTTAGTGTATTTAATTTTTTGTGACTTGCAGGTATGGGAATTTTTTGTTTCCTTGGGGTTTGGAGGTGAACTGGAACACTTACTTTATTTTTGGAAGCCTTAAGTTAGAAGAGTTGTCCAATGTTTGATTTTTGAGTAAAGGACCCCAATTTGTGATTTGATGATCCCAATAGGTTTGTATGGTGATTTTGGACTTAGGTGTATGTTCAGATTTGCATTTAGAGGCTCCTAAAATATTTGAGCCTATTTGCCGAAATTGCCAATTTGAAGTATTGTAGAGTTCTTAAGTTTGACCGATAGTTGAACTTGATGATGTTGAACTATGAATATTTTTATGGAACTTGATATAGGTTCGCTTGGTTGTATGGAACTTGTGTGCGAATATTGATGTCTAGGTATGATTCAGACGTGTTTTGGGATGTTAGGAAGTTGGAAGTTAAGAGATGTTTGTTGGTCGTTGATTCTTGACTTTGTTATTAATTGTGGTGTTTTGGGGCCTTTGGATAAATTTGAGTTAGGAGTTTGGACTTTTTGGTATGATGGGACGAGGTCTCGGGAGGCTCGGGTGTGTTTCGTGTTATTTCTGTATCATTTTGTAGTTTGATGGAGTTGCTAATGCTGGTGAGTCGCTTTTGCGGATTTTAGTGTAAAGGTGAGATGTCGTGCATACGGAGGTAGGGAAGCAGAAGCGATATCAGGCTGGGAGCAGGGATACTGCTCTTGCGAAAGGTGTATCAATAAAGCGATTTTGCGCCTGCTTATGTTCTAGCGCACCTACAGCTCTATATAAGCGCTTTTTTTTCCGTTGGTGCGAGGTGTAGCTCGAGGAAGGAGCCTCACATATGCGAGCATTGTGTTGCGGAATTGAGCTCGCAGATGCAAGCCTATTATCTACAGATGCTGAAATCACTAGGCAGACCACTTAAGTGGTATATTATGGGAATTCAGCTTATTCTCTCATATTATGAACCCTAGACTTGGAGAGGGATGATTTTGTTTAGTGAATTTTATACAAGACTAAGGGGTAAGTGATTCCTACTCATTTTTGGTATTATTTCAAGAATCTACATGGATTATTAACACCTAATATATGGAATTTTGAGGAAACATTTTGTTTTTTTTTTAAAAAGTAGGAGAGTGAAAAATGAGGGTTTGAGCTATCATTTGGACTTGGATTTGAGAATTAAATACATATTTTGACTTGTGGTGTTATGGGTAGTCGGGATCTACCTCTTGACTCAGGTTTTGACAATGTGGGCTTGAGTTGATTTTTTTTGATATTTTGGGAAATGATTAAAGGTTGATGATTTATTATTTGGAATTAATTATTATAGCATTATTTAATGTTTTTGAGTTGTATTTGAGTAGATTCGATCCGATAGGAAGGTGGTTTCTAAGGAAAAGGCAATTTTAGAAGGTTGATTTAGGCTTGTTAAGGTAAGTATCTTGCCTAATCTTATTATGAGGGAATAACCCTTAGGGTTTGGCCTTATTGTCTAATTGTAATGTGTGGGAAGCGGTGTATATGCAAAGTGACGAGCGTATATGCGGGGTGCTATATATTATTTATGACAGGATTAGACTTTAGGATTCTATTATGCCTTGTTTGGATTGTGTTCTTTCTATGATTCATGTCTAATCATGGTATGACTACGTGAGCTTATTCTTTCATGATTGAGATCATGTTTAGGATTATTATTGCCTCTGAATTGGCCAAGATGGACTATTTGTTGAATTGCCGCTATAATTAATTTAGCCATAGTCATGTTTCACATCTTGAGCACACATCCTGTCATGACCCCGATTTCCCTCCGTAGGATGTCGTGATGATGTAGTCTTAAGGACTAGGTAATCCTAACACATACTGAATTAATGAAAAAATTTAACCAACAACTACTAAATAAGAAATAGAAATTTCTATACAAGCCAAAAATTCCAAAACCGATAGTGCAAGTCATAAGCTCTACTGAGTTTACTAGAAAATCTCTAAGTACAACTACTCCAGAATAGAAATAAATAGTACAAGTGAAATTTCAGAGAGTGACTCTGAGGCTTGCGAACGCGACAACAGGTATACCTTGAGTCTCCACAGCAAATACCTCATTAGCTAGCTAATGATCAACAAACTCCGAAGTACCTGGATTTGCACAAAAAAGTACAGAAAGCGTAGCATGAATACACCATAGTGGTACCTAGTAAGTATCAAGACTAACCTCGGTGGAGTAGTGACGAGGGACAGTCAAGACACCTACTAGACTTAACTACCTGAACAAGTATGAATGTGAAACTAACATGGAAACAATGTCAATATACAACTAAGCATGGTAACGATAAAAAAGCTATACTCACAATAGGACACTAGAAAGAACTAGCATCAGGGAGCAACATGTAGTAATGTCGTGAAGTACGCTGAATACAGTTTAAGTCTGGTGAATCCAAATAGAGAAAACAACTCAATAAGAGTAACCGTTGTCACGACCCCAAACCTAAACTGGCCGTGATGGCGCCACGATACTAGGCTACCCAATTCACTGAAATTACATAATGATTTTCCATTTAATACATCAAATATCTGAATTTTTCATGATAATTTTGTTTCTTAAGCATTTCAAAACAATAAAAATGATTAGAACATCTAAACACAGCCCCAACATCTGGAGTCAACCGTCATGAGCATCAGGTGATACAGTCTAATACAAATCCTCTACTACAACAAGTCTGGGAAGTAAGTAAAATGATAGAGTAGGAAGGAGAAAGAGTAGGATGCGGACGCTGAGCAGCTACCTCACAATCTCGGAACAATGCTCCAAATGGGGTGGCTCAACTATCGCTCTGACCAGGTACCTGAATATGCACACAAGGTGCAGGGAGTAACGTAAGTACGCCAACTCATTAAGTAACCAAAGTATCTAAAAATATGAGTGCAGTGACGAGAAATTAAAATTTATAGTTTCATAAAAATAAGTACCATT
Organism: Nicotiana paniculata; assembly: GCA_005239505.1. NCBI lineage: Eukaryota > Viridiplantae > Streptophyta > Magnoliopsida > Solanales > Solanaceae > Nicotiana > Nicotiana paniculata. The sequence goes on from ML306164.1 coordinate 28,368, forward strand.
AAAGGTAATAGATCAAGTCAAGAGTCCACATTACCAAAGATTTCACAAAACGCCAGTTTTTCCGTTTAAACTTGTATAAAACATTAGTCAACATTTATCAAGAGGCTCAGTGTAAAGAAAAGTGAAATCAAGAGTTTCATAAAAATATCAGCTACTCGAGCACAGTGTCGCTCACAAATAAAGCCTCTCGGGAAAGCCTCTTAGTCACTCGTGACTTTACTCTCATAAGTCAATGCTCACACTCAACACTCTCACTCATTAGGTACCACATAACAACTGCTGCAGCGTGCAACCCGATCCATATAACATATGCTGCAGCATGCAGCCCGATCCATATAATAGTCGACTGCGCTCACTAGGGGTGTACAGACTCCTGGAGGGGCTCCTACAACCAAAGCGCTATATTGTTGCGACATACAGCCCGATCCAATATATATTGATGCGGCGTGCAACCTGATCCATATATAATCTATATTGCTGCGGCGTGCAGCCCGATCCATAACTATCCTCACATACTCGGCTCTCGGCCTCACTCAGTCATCCTCACAAGCCACTTGGGCAATTCATCTCAACTCACGGGACTCATCCAGAAATACCTCTCAGAATTTCAAAACAGTGTGATGATAGTGAAAATAACAACAAGTGGTAAACATGACTGAGTTCACAAATGTTCTATCAGGATGAGAAGAGAATAGTGTAAAAATACCCTTGAGGGTCTAAACAGGTCGGCACGAGGCCCCAAACATGGCTCACAACCTATAAACAAGTATAAGCTTATGAAATACAGGATGCCGTAAGGTTTCAACTCGAATACACGGCTTAATAGTCGCTATGGGATGGACCAAGTCACAATCCCTATCGGTGCACGCCCACACGCTCTCCACCTAGCATGTGCGTCACCTCATTTACCAAAACAATATCAAATATCGGGGTTTCATACCCTCAGGTAAATCGTTACTTACCTCAAAACAGTCCAAAAACTATTCCGCGGTGCTCTTACCCCTCGAACCGGCCCCCAAATGCTCCGAGTCTATCACAAAACAGATCAACAACATCAACTATGCTAGGGAGACGAACCCAAATCGAAAATTATCAAAATTAGGCACAATTCCCGAAAATTTGCAAAATCTGGCCCCGGGCCCACGTCTCTGAATTTGATAAAATTTAAACCACGAGAATCCTCATTCTCCCACGATTCTATACATACCAAGAACACTAAAATCGGAGCCCCAATGACCCCTAAAATTCCCATTTTAAAGTCTCTTGATCACAAGCCCTAATTACCAATTTTCCTCCCTAAATTCCTACCCATTCATGATTAATAGTAGAAAAATCATCACAAACACAAGAGACGAGGTCCAATTAACTTACCCAATCGATAACCTTCAATTTCCTCTGAAAAACACTGTCAAATCTCCAAACCCGTCCACAAATGGTGAAGAATGGCTGAAATTTTACGAAGGCACCCTTTTATACTCTCTGGCCAGTGGTCTCGCACCTGCGGCCACTTAAGCGCACCTACGGACCGGCACCTGCGGTCCCAGGTGTGTATCTGTGCACTTGACTTAAGTCTCCATTTTCCGCACCTGCGACTACCTCTTCGCACCTGCGCTTCCGCAGGTGCGGCCACCCATCCGCACCTGTGACCCCTTCAGAAGCTGACAAACTCTGCACCTGCGCATGGTTCTCGCACCTGCAGCTCCCCATCCACAGGTGCGGCCACACCAGTAAAATGGCACCAGCAGCAGCCTTGCTGCAAATTCCCAAGTCCAAAACAATGTTAACCATCCGAAATCAATCCCGAGCCCCTCGGGGCCCCAACCAAAAATACCAACAAGTCCCATAACCTTATTCAAACTTAGTCGAGCCTTTGAAACACCAAAAATAATGCAAAAACACCAAAATCACATCAAATTCAAGCCTATGAACTTTGAAATTTCTAAACTCCACCAAGGATGCCGAAACCATCCAAAACACTTCCAATTGACCTGAAAATTTGCACACATATAGGTCCAATAGCACAACACAGTTGAAATTTCGAAATCTAATGCTGACCCATAAACCTTAGAACCAAATTCCCACATCTGAAATAATATACAGGATCAAAATTCCACAACTATAAATTGAAGAAGTCTGAACATGCTGGATCAAGCCATATACGCACCCCAGATGAAATCACATAAGACACAACGTGACTCAAACACCAATAGCGATAAATCCTAATCACGATAGGTACTCAGAACAACCCAATACCGGTACATAACCTCTTATCAAGAAATGCCTCGGTCTAACCACTTTCATATACTGCCGATGATGAAAGAAACACGTAGAAACTAGCAACATCCCACGAACTCAAATCATAGAAAAGATTCACATGAGAGGACTATCCTGCTATCAACAATTACCATCACAACACCATGCTATAAGCCTGGCACACGTCGCAAATCAAAATACACGAATCTGACACCAAGGATCATACCTCTACATAACTCTGCTACAATGCGTGATCCTATCCAGGCGCTGGTCCACATGAAATACTTCAAGCCACCTTGCTCAAAATCAATAACCATTCGCAATTCGACATCAAGTACTCAAGGTGCATTTCCATAACCTGAGGAAATCGGACAATACCATGCCACACGAACCTGAAAGAACATAACTGATACGCCCCAATCCCGCAATAAAGCCCAAATAAATCCGCACCATATGTGAATATAACCAACAATCACCACTTCTTGCAACACCGAAGGGTAACTCATAGATCACTCCCGAATATGAATAAACTCAATGACAATCAAATGGTACATCCCTCAACAATAGCAATTTAGAGTCAACAATTCCAACTCTATGCAGAATACACCCATATTGGCCTACCAATATGTAAAGACCCATAAAATTTTCTTGTTTAAAATAATACCTGAATAAGTCCCCAAGTTGTTATAACTGTAGAAACTCTTAAAATGGGCATATATTTTCAGTAAAAAGTACCCCGAAATTTGAATGATGAATTTTTCAGAAATTTGGGCGTTATGCGACGTACTATGCAATCACATAACGTGTATGCAGACCGCATAATGATCACATACATGGGCAGAATCACTGCCCAATTTGAGGACAACTACGCGGTCAAAATGCGATCGCGTGTTGGTTCTGCGGACCGCATAGTTGTCGCATTCTTGCCCATTGATTTTGGTGAGGGAGGTTATGCGACGCACTACGCAATTGCATAACGCGTATGCAGATTGCATAGTGGTCGCATACCTGTCCAGTGTGTTTTAAATTTTGGCCCATCTTGAGGGCCATTCAACGGTCGATTCTGCGGACCGCATGTCAGGAATGCGATCGCATTCCTGACCGCATTCTTGTGTCGGGCTCCTATTTTTCTAATTTTAAAACCCGACCCCTAGTTCATTAAAACACCTCTCCCCTTCATTTTTAACTGATTTCTGAGAAAAAATAGATAGAAGGGAGAGAGGGTTCTTGAGAGAAAAAGTTCTTTATCAAAAATTGGTTCTTCAAAGTCGCTCAAGCCCGGAATCTATCGAGTTAGGGTTGTCTTCTTCACTCAAAGAGGTAAGTATTCACCCCATTTTAATTTTTTTTCCCAAAGTTCTCAGATTTTAATTAAGAATAAAACACATAGGATGGTTCTTGAAAATTGAGGTCAAACCCATGCATGCATGTGAGTAAAACTTCTTAATCTAGCAAAAAAGGAGAGGGTTGGGGTAAGATTCAAAAAGAAGGGGTGGTAATCTAGTGGGGTCGCCTAGCATTTGATAGAATGCTTAAAAGAGTCCAAATTGTATGCATGGTTTCCAATTCTGAGTTGAATATATTTAATTGTGAACTAGATTTATGGTACTAGTCGGTTCGGTGATTTGTGAGTAAACGTTAAAAAGGGATTTCGACCCCAGGTATGTATGGCTAACTTTAACCTTTGTAGAATCCTCTTGTTGGGTCCGAGCATACGGTATGTGTACCTTGTTTGAAAATATGTGAAGTGATTGTTCAATGTGTTGAGACGTAAGATTCTATTCTCTGATTGTCCTAGTTGATTGCCATACTACCATGCTATATGAGATTGTAAAACTTGTTTTGACGTTCCTATCTTATTATGTGCAAAGCTCATAAATTCTCGAGGGCATCGATATGAAAGTATGTGCTAATGAATGAAAGAATGTCAATGTGACCAAGTGTAGGAATGTATATAATGGCTAAAACCGTGCGTGGTAAGTAATGAAAAAGGGTATTGTGAAATGATGTGAAAGAGTTGAACAATTATGGCAATGACTTGTACATGAATTACTACTTGGTGAGAATTATTGTGCCTTGGGTCCAAATATATGAATTGTTGACGGGAACTTGTGATTCCTTGAGATGATAATTCTTGTGATGTAATTGTTTGTGGTTGCTGTTATGAAATATGATTGTCAGGTGGGATCGGGTTGTGCGCCCCAACACAAAGTAATAGGGATTATGGGTTGTGGTGATAAGGGTGGCCGAGGTAATATGGGTGGCCGAGGTAATAAGGATGGAATGTGATCATTATCATTATTGAGGGTTGTGGTGATAAGGGTGGCCGAGGTAATAAGGATGGTCGCGGTAATAAGGATGGAATGTGATCATTATCACTATTGAAATGAAAATCTATGGAACTCTTGAATATGGTGATGTTGAAAGGGGAAAAGGAGAGATTGTGAAGCTTGTTGATTTTGGTTGTTTCGTTCCACGTGCATTGATTGATTGGTTCTATTACTGTCTCTTATTTGTGTATTGTTTGATTGTACTTGGGATAATTTGTTATACATGCTGGTACTATTCCATAGTACTAACGTCCCTTTTGCCGAGGGTGCTATATCTTTTATATGGATGTAGGTGGCTCCATAGCAGGTAACTCAGCTCGCCGTTAGTGGTGCCTTCTCCTCATCCTTTTCAGCTGTACTGGTGAGCCCCACTTCCTCTCGGGGCCATGTGTGGTTCATGTCACCTTATTTTGAGTTTATTGTGTATTGTAAGGTATAGCCGGGGCCTTGTTGCCGGAAGGTAATGTTATATTTCTAGTATTCGTAGAGGCTCCGTACACACAATGTGGGTAGTGTAGATATGTATTTTGGGTAAGTAATGGTATGGTTCAGAATCATGATCCACATTGGTAAATGTTGTATGTATTTTGTAAGTATTTGGTATCATATGTTGGTAATGATAAAAAGGTAGAAATGAAATCAAATCGTAAGTTTATGCTTAAGTCTTAATTGCTAGTTCAAATGAGTAATGTATATTGATATCACGGGGTACTACATGGGATAGGTGAGGCAAATCCAGGTCCGCTTGACCGGGATCATTCGGTTAGGTGCCGATCTCGTCCCTCGGTTTTGGGGCGTGACACAATAACCCTAAATCAACTTTGGTCTCCCACACAAATAAATTACTCATCGAAAGTTCACAATGACTGAACCATGGTACATATTAACATCCGACTAGCTTTTCTCGCATCCTCACAGTTCATTACCACAAAATAACATGTTTATGAGAACTCTCAGTCTCGAAGACCATAGAGCGCACAATTTACCATATCTGATCCCAATTCCACCGCTCGAATATCTAATACATCCCTAATACTTAATCATTCCTTGAGAGATACCCCTATAATTCTTTTGTGTCACCAAGGAACCTTGAATATCAACAGTCGACCCAACAAGAGAGCGTCGCAATACAAATGAAGCACCCTAAACTCCACACATTGACCTTTCTGAAATGTATACCCTCATCAAGCCACCCAACAGTGCTATCATCTACCTAGTCATCTGAAACTACAAATGCTGCCTAAGAATTTCGACCTTCCTTCCAGAACTAACCGTGACCTCACACATGCAAATCTCACTCTACCCGACGTGCCGCATACACCATGCCATCTTTTGATAAATATGAAAATTTCATGATCCCTTCCGAGCAACAAGCAACTATGTACCCAACTAGCCAGGAACTTCCATTTGATCCCATTTAGAAGAAAAATCACTATACATCACCTTCACCTCATTCCAGTAGAAAGTACACATCTCTAACCGTGGTAGAAACCACCAGGAACTATCCGAATCCCATTTGCACAACACCAAACCGTCAGGACTGAATCCTTCTAACTAAACCAAGCTACGCAGGTTACCAAAACCCAAGAGCATTGCTAAGAAACACCTGTAAAAACTCATTACCTCATGAACACCCAAAGAACTAACCGTATCCCTTACCATGCCGATTCGACCTACTACCAAGTTGCCCTATTTATCCAAGTTCCTTCTGACTTACCTTCGAATTGATACTTCTTCTTGCCATAAGACCATAATTCTCAAACCAGACTCACCTCACGCCACCCAAGCATAAAACCATGTCGTCTAAGGCTCATAAGCCGCCGAATACTCTCTCGAATATCCCGAAAGTACCACATTCAAAAATACTTACCCTGAAGAGACTTCTTGCGAATCTAAAGCCATTACCTTCACTTTCCTGATACTGATATGTAGGGTCCATGAAAATGTAGAAATGCCACAAGTCCTGACACCTCCAACGTAAATCTCAATTACACTGACCAATTAGACAGAATCGACCTGAACCGTTTGCACACTAATATACTAGGAAAGCAGTCCACTCACTTTAAGCCAAAACAAGTTCATACACTGCACACACTACACCTTTTACAATTACCGCTCAATCATTCAATAGAACCCATTTACCAAGCAGAGTACATTACGAACTACAACAACAACAACAAACCCAGTTTGATCCCAACATGTAGGGTCTGGGGAGGATAGTCTGTACGCAGACCTTACCCCTACCTAATGCAGGTAGAGAGGATGTTTCCGATAGACCCTCGCCCTACATTACGACCTATACCAAAGAAATTTTCATTACTTGAGTCATTCCCAGAACCCACATATGCAGGTCATAACTGATTTACCAATATACCTCGAACTGAAACCAACGACCATAACTCAAAGCCATATACCAAACCGAGACAAAAATCAAACACTCAATAAATCTTGCCATATTTCCAGCCAACCCTTTTGTCACAAATCAGCAGTCTGAACACATCTAACCATCAAATCACACTCACCACATAGGCATCCAATCACAAAGTCTCGTCAATAAGGACATCAACGAACATATAAGTCCCCAAATACATGTGCTCACACAACTAAATCTTAGCACTCAAGCCGCAGAGAGAATTCGGCCTCAAGTCCTCAAGACAGACCCATTATCAAAATGCTAAAATCACATCTTATCCATGGAAGTCACAAATTGTCGACACACAGATGATACCGAGCGCTCACGTGCGCATTCGAATACATGAAAGTAATTCAAAGAGTTACTCTTTTGGCTTAATAAATGGATTCGCATGACAAGAATTCAAGAATGTGAGATTTTTCCTAAGGGTTCTGCAGCCTCTCGAAGATAAGTACATACGTCTCTATACCGATCCGCAAGACTCCACTAAACCTGCTCATGACTGTTGAGTCCTATGTAACCTAGGGCTCTAATACCAACTTTTCAAGACCCCAAACTTAAATTGGCCGTTATGACGCCTATCGGGATACTAGGCTAACCAGTTCACTAAAATTACATAATGATTTTCCATTTAATACATCAAATATCCGAATTTTTCATGATAATTCTGTTTCTTAAGCATTTCAAAACAATAAAAATGATTAGAACATCTAAACACAGCCCCAAAGTCTGGGAAGTAAAGTAAAATGACAGAGTAGGAAAGAGAAAGAGTAGGCTGCGGACGCTGAACATCTACCTCAGAATCTCCAAACAATGCTCCAAATGGGGTAGCTCAACTATCGCTCTGCCCCGGTACTTGAATCTGCACACAAGGTGCAGGGAGTAATGTGAGTACGCCAACTCAGTAAGTAACCAAAGTATCTAAAAACACGAGTGCAGTGACGAGCAATTAAACTTTATAGTTTCATAAAAATAAGTACCAGTAAAGGTAATAGATCAAGTAAAGAGTCCATATTTACCAAAGATTTCACAAAACTCCAGTTTTTCCGTTTAAAATTGTATAAAACATTAGTCAACATTTACCAAGAGGCTCAGTGTAAAGAAAAGTGAAATCAGTAGTTTCATAAAAACATCAGCCACTCGGGCACAGTGTCGCCCACAAATAAAACCTCTCGGGCAAGCCTCTTAGTCACTCGTGACTCTAGTCTCATAAGTCAATGCTCACACTCAGCACTCTCACTCATCAGGTACCATATAACATACGCTGCGGCGTGCAGCCCGATCCATATAATAGTCGACTGCGCTCACTAGGGGTGTACGTACTCCTGGAGGGGCTTGTACAGCCCAAGCGCTGTATTGCTGCGGTGTGCAGTACGATCCAATATATATTGTTGTGGCGTGCAGCCCTATCCATATATAATCTATATTGTTGCGGCGTGCAGCCTGATCCATATATAATCTATATTGCTGCACATGCAGCGAGATCCATATGTAACATATAACATATATATTGCTACGACGTGCAGCTCGATCCATAACTACCCTCACACACTCGGTTCTCGGCCTCACTCAGTCATCCTCACAAGTCAGTCGGGCAATTCATCTCAACTCACGGGACTCAGCCCAAAATACTTCTCAGAGTTTCAAAACAGTGAAAATAAAATCAAGTGGTAAACATGACTGATTTCACAAATGTTCTATAAGGATGGTGTGAGAATAGTGTAAAAATACCCCTGAGGGTCTAAACAGGTCGGCACGAGGCCCCAAACATGGCTCACAGCCCATAAACATGTATAAACTTCTGAAATACAGGATGTCATAAGGTTTCAACTCGAATACGCGGCTTAATAGTCGCTATGGGACAGACCCAAGTCACAATCCCTATCGGTGCACGCCCACACGCTTGCCACCTATCATGTGCGTCACCTCATTTACCAAAACAATATCAAATATCGGGGTTTCACCAAAATCACACCAAATTCAAGCCTATGAACTTTGAAATTTCTAAATTCCACCAAGGATGCTGAAAGCATCCAAAACACTTCCAATTGACCTACAAATTTGCACACATATAGGTCAAATAGCACAACACAGTTGAAATTTCGAAATCCAATCCTGACCCATATGGTGAAGAATGGGTGAAATTTCACGAAGGAACCCTTTTTATACTCTCTGGCCAGTGGTCTCGCACCTATGGCCACTTATGTGCACATGCTGACCCGCACCTGTGATCCCAGGTGCGCATCTGTGCACTTGACTTAAGTCTCTATTTTCCGCACCTGCGACTACCTCTTCGCACCTGTGCTTCCGCAGGTGCGGTCACCCATCCGCACCTGCGACCCCTTTACAAGCTGCCAAACTCCGCACCTGCGCATTGTCCTCGCACCTGCAGCCATCACACCTGCGGCTCCCCATCCGCAGGTGCAGCCACATCAGTAAAATGGCACCAGCAGCAGCCTTGCTACAAATTCCCAAGTTCAAACCTCCGTTAACCATCCGAAATAATTCCCGAGCCCCTCGGGGCCCCAACCAAAAATACCAACAACTCCCACAACCTTATTCAAACTTAGTCGAGCCTTTGAAACACCAAAAATAACGTAAAAACACCAAAATTATATCAAATTCAAGCCTATGAACTTTGAAATTTCTAATTTCCACCAAGGATGCCGAAACCATCCAAAACACTTCCGATTGATCGGAAAATTTGCACAGATATCCAAAATGACACTAGAAACTTGTTTCAATTTCCGGAATTCCATTCCGACCCCGATAGCCTACTTTCCACTGCCGACCGGAAATCACCAAAAATTAAATTTCACCAATTCAAGCCTAATTCTATACCGGACATCAAAACCACATTCCGAACACAGTCCTAAGTCCCAAATCACCTAACGAAGCTATCCAAACCATAAAATCTACATTTCGAGGTCGTTTACCAATAAGTCAACTTCCGGTAGACTTTTCCAACTATAGAACCAAGATAAGAGACTAAGTGTCTCATTTCTCTCCAAAAATCGTTCCGAACCCGAGCCAACCAATCTATCACAACATAATGAAAATAAACCACATATAATGAAGCAGAACGGGGGAAACATGGCTAGATTCTCAGAACGATCAGCCGGGTCGTTACAATTACAATTCATAATCGCACAGATGACTCACATGCAAAGGGAGTGATATTATCTCATACCAGCACGGACAACTCGCGTTCCAACAATAACAACGACTCATGACCACACAGAAAACTCACGTGCCAATAGGACATCTGTCGCATAGAAGGAAAACAAACGAGAGTACATGTAAATGATCAATAACATCAGGATTCATCTTCTTAAACCAGTATGGGTGATTAATTACGTGTATGCTTGTGCAAGTGTTCTACCACAACTCAAGTCAACAAGTAAGAGTAGAGGAAATACATGGAACATAGGTAACCATCACCACAAAATGTACAATGTATAACTCACACAAGGTAGGAACACCATCACACAAATATCATCAATAACAATGTCCCCAGGCCATCACAATCATTCCTGACATATCCCACCTTGTATTGCCACGTGCACAACAATAAAGTAAATGCCCGCCTTATCTTGCCACACGTGCATAATAATATTTCCACCTTGTATCACCACATGCGCAACCCCCCCCCCCTACACACGCATACATATACACATACATACATACATACATACATACATACGTACATATATATATACATACATACATATATATATATACATACATACATATATATATATATATATATATATATATATATATATATATATAGCCCGCCTAGTCACACTACATGTGCCAATATCAGTAATAACAATAGCACGAACAACTCACGTGCGCACACCCCGACAATCCTAACAACAATACCACGTGTGCCAAAACATAACACTGAGTACAGTAATAACAACAACAATACACAAAAGTACAACAAGTAAATCAACACAAGAACTACAGAACATAAAGAAACGGAAGAACAACCTCACAATGAGAGACACAACAGGTATTAATGGTTTCAACAAGAATAGCTCAACAAGGGGAGGGATAATCCATAACAATGATTCCACAAAAGTACAACTCGACGATAAGGGAGATAGCATGAATCAAAGATTGTGGAAGAGATAATAATAACTTCAATTAAGGTTAAGCAATTACGGAGAAGATAATAATAACTTCAATTAAGACACTTAAGAGTTTATTGGCATCAAGGGTAGAACATGAATCAATCAACTCCAAAGAAGACACATAAGGGTGAATTTAGTAAAGGGAGGATTTAACATGATAAGAAAACTTCATTTTTAATGAACACAAGAACCTAAGATCCTAAAACAATCAAATTTCCATAAAATAAGCCCGAGTACATACTCGTCACCTCCCGTACATGGCCTTCACATGACACAATTAGCACAAATGACACAAATCCTAAGCGTTAGTTTCTCCCACACAAAGTTAGGCAAGATACTTACCCAAAGAAGCTAGACCGATACTCTAAAATGACCTTCTCGAGTGAAACAACCTCTGGACGTCTCAAATCTAGCCAAAAAAACTTCATCTAATGATAAAAACCATAGGAAACAAATCCGGATAGTAAAGCTTCTATATAAAAACTAAAATATCAACCCAAGAATTCAATCTCTGGCTCGTACCTCAGAACCCGATATAATTCATAAAATCCCAACACTCATTATGATACGAGTCCCACCATACCAAATTTATCTAGTTTCGACATCAATTTGTACTTCAAATAATCATTTTTCATTTTTGAAAGTTTTCATAAAATTCTCACTTTCCCCAAACTCAAACCACTAATTTAATGATAAAAATGGAATAATAAAATAAAATCAAATCCGGGTAAAGGAAACTTACCCCAATACAACACGTAAAGAACCCCTCAAAAATCGCGTAAATCCGAGGTCTCCAGCTAAAATGATGATAAATGGAACAAACCCCCGATTTGGGAATTAATATCTGCTGCCCAAGTAACATGCATCACAATCGCGGAAATCATATGCGATCACGAAGACGAAAATCATCAGCTGCCAAGAATGCCCTACACGATCGCGAAAGAAGCGATGTGATCGCGAATAAGAAATAGCATTGCCCCACAAAAGGCACTATGTGAAATTCATCATTGACTTAGTCATCGCGATCGCGGGCCATACTATGCGAATGAGAATAACAAAAGACTTTGCCTCCTCAACATGGTCAACATTATGCGAACGCGAAGACAGAGAAGTAACACTCACACGCATGCTATCACGGACAGGACCATGCAAACGCAAATAAGGAAAATGACCAGTCACCAAACAGCCTTCGCGATTGCAGTTGTACCTTCGTGATCGCGAAGAAGAAGATCAGACACCAGCAATCAGCATTCCAAAATAGGAGGAAATGTCCTGTAGCCCATCCGGAACACATTTGAGGCCCACGAGACCCCATCGAAACATACCAACAAGTTCCATAACATAATGCAGACCTGCTCAAGGTCTTAAATCACATCAAACAACATCAAAACTACAAATCGCGCCTCAAATCGAACTTAATAAACTTATGCACTTTAAAATTCTACAATTTGTGCCAAAAATTATCAAATTAACCTGGAATGACATCAAATTAGGCATGCAAGTTCAATATGACACAATAGAGCTATACCAACTCCCAAAATTGAAATTCGAACCTGGTATCAACAAAGTCAACTCCTGGTCAAACTTTCAACTTCTCTATTTTTTCCAAAATGCATCAAATCAATCTACGGACCTCCAAATCCAAATGCTAACACAGGACTAAGTGCTAACACAGGACTAAGTCCAAAATTACCATACAAAGCTATTTGAATCATCAAACCACCATTCTGAAATTGTCTATACAAAAGTCAAAACTCCGATCAACTCTTTTCACTTAAGCTTATAAAGCAAGAGTCCTCTTTTTAAATCAATCCCGAACCATCCGAAATCTGAACTCGACCACACATAATGAAAAGATGATCAAGCCCTTAATCTAGCAAACATGACTCTAATTCTCAAAACAGCCGACTCGGTCGTTACACATCCACACTTCATTTTTGTTATGTCCTTGTGAACCTTATTATTGAATTGTGAGTATATGTCTTTTTTGTAATAAATTGATGTCTGTGATTCTTATGATTATGGCACATATGGACATACTGAGCAGATTGATTTGGTATTGGCACAAGGTCTCTTCCGTGTGGATATTATGGTAATGATGATGTTGCTGCACAGGGGCTTTGTCGTGCAGTCATAATGATATTCTCACAGTTTGCACGAGTATTATAATGTGCAACGTGTGGATTTGATCCATCCCCTAGGCTGCCCTCTCATGTTTCTCTCTTGATGGCGTACATGTAGAATGTTATAAATTGACTGATATGAAAATAAAATGATGGTGAGTACAAGCATAAAGGTAGAAGCTTGACTATACAAATGGATTATTTATAACTTGTTATGCATTCTAAATGCTTCTATGTTAATGTTTAACATGCTACTCTACGTTTAGCTGATCATTTTGAGCATTAGCATTCCGTTTGGTGGTTTAAGGTCTTGAGAACCTTCATATTTTGTATTATGACTTGCGTGAATGGTTGGATTTAGGTTTTGGGTAATTTGGGATTGATTTGGAAGAATGATTCTTATTTTAGAAGCTTAAGTGGTAAGAGTTGACCGGAGTTTAAACTTTTTGTAGACCAATCCAGAATGGTATTTTGATAATTCCAATAGTGTTATATGATGATTTTGGACTTAGACGTATGTACGATTTTGGAGGTCCATAGGTTCATTTTGGTGCATTTTGGCGAATGTTGGAAAATTGAAGGTTTGGAAGATTGAGAGGTTTGACCGAGAGTTAAATTTGTTGATATCAAGTTCGGATTGCAATTCCAGGATTTGTTATAGCTTCTTTGTGTCATTTGAGACTTGCATACAAAATTTGAATTCATTTCGGGTTGATTTGATATGATTCCATGCGAGTTGTAGAAGTTGAAAGTTAATCAGACTTTGAATTGATGTATCATATTATGGAAGTTGTTGGTATTATTAGAAGAATTCCCAGGGGCCTCGGGTGTGTTTCGGATGGCCTACGGGCCATTTCTTCATATTTTGGAGTTGCTGGCTTTTCTGATATTTGTTGTTCATCGCATTCGTGGAAGTAAGAACGTGACACGCTGGGATTTTTCTCATCGCATTCGCAGAGCCACAGAGGGAATGACCATCATGTTCGTGCATGGCCTCGCGATCACATAGAGATAAAGCTGGAATGGCACCACAATTTAGCTTTTGCGTTTGCGTACACGACATCGCGATCGCGAAGTATAGTTTTGGATGGGGTCGCCTTTGCGGGGCTCAGAACTCGTTTGCGAAGATGATTTTTGGCACCTTATGATTTTATACTTCGCGATCATGATGCATGTACCACGATCGCGAAGAGGAAGCACCTGGGCAGACTTATACTCTATTTTGAGTGCTTTTGTTATTTTATCACTTTCTGAGTTAGAGAACTCGGATTTGGGCGATTTTGGCGGGAATTTTCATGATTTTGATTGGGGTAAGTATTCTTGACCCGGATTTTGTTATATTTCATTATTCCATTTTTTTAATCATTAAATTAGTGATTTGAATTGGAGAATTAGGGGATTTTGTAAAACCTTTCTAAACCACAAAATAAAGCATATACTATTATATGCTTTATTTGAAGTTTTTACCTTTTTTATTGTAATGTGACCACCTTTATTGTTGAGTTAGTCTTAACTAAAATTGTTGTTACATGATATCCTTTCGTTTTCGGGTTATTCTCATGCATTTAGACGTAATTGCTAGTTCATGCCATATCTTTCATTGTTAGCTTATATCATACACTTGAATTCGAAGTTTCCATTCCATGAAAATACCTTCGTTATTGAGTTTATTCTTTAGCAATTAATGGAAGTTAGAGTTATCGAAAGACATTAACCTGTTTTAGTTGAAGTTATCATTTAATGGAGTATTGTTCATTGTTGAGTTATTTTTCCCCGTTTCATTTTGTTGCTATTGAGATTCTTGTACATATTGTTGTTGAGACATGGGCTATGTGTTGTGGTGATATTGGTATTATTATTTTGGAAAGGGTTGTAGTGTATAGGCACTTGTGGTACTAGTTGATATGTCGTGTTGTTGTGATATTTGCACATATGATTTGTTGTGTGGATTGATTGCGGTTATACGGAGCATAAGGGTGGCATCTCACTGTTGTTAATTGCGCGGAGTGATATTAGTGGCTATTGATATACCGTATAGGCGGAGTGATACAGGTGGCTATCGTGTTAATGTCTGGGTGGAGTGATACGGGTGGCTATTATGTTATTGTCTATGAGGAGAACTACGAGTGGCTATTATGCGGAGTGATAGACTACGAGTGGCTATTATGCGGAGTGATAGGGGTAGCTATTATTTTATTGTCTAGGTAGAGCGATAAGGGCGGCTATTATGATGTTATCAATATGGAGAGATAAGAGTGTCTATGTCAGGGATGATATGTGATGGCCTGGGGGCATAATGTTGATGATATTCGTGTGATGGTGTTATTTTCCTTGTGTATGTCATGCACCTTAGGTGAATTGTTGTGTTTCTTCCAATGAGCCACTTGATGTCTTTGATATTACTTGTTGACTTGGACTGTAATAGTACACTCGCACAAGCATACATCGTAGCATGCCGTTTACACCGGTTCAGGAGTATGAAACTTGACATTCATTGATCATGTCCATGCATTCTTGTATTATCTGCTCCTATTATGACAGTGAGCATGTGATAATGCCGGGTGAATTGTGGTAGTGATCATGTGACCATGCGGGCAAATAGAGATATTGGCACACGATTTATCCTTGTGGTTGTGATTGATTATGTGGACACGAGGTGCCGTGAGCATATGATTTGTGATTTGGGACTCGTGACTTGTTATTTTGAGATGAGGTATCTCGGAGTAGTGTTGTTGTGAGACTTGTGTTAGAACAACCTGATTAGTTGGTTGTCATTTGTTTTCCTTATTTGGTTTCACTGGTGCTTTAACGGTGTTCAGATTACTTTACTGTTTTTATCACATGTTTATTCCTTGTTTCCATTTACTGATTCTTGCTTCAATTATTAGCTTTATACTTATAAACTGCACAGGTTATTATGACTAGTAGGTGTCTTGACTTGTACCTCGTCACTACTCCACCAAGGTTAGTCTTGATACTTACTGGGTACCGATCGTGGTGTACTCATACTACACTTTTGCACATTTCTATGCAAATCCAGGTATTCGAGATAACAAACTAGGCAGGTTTAGTTGTTGGATCGCGAGGACTCAAGTTTAAAGCTACTTGGTCATCACAGTCCCTTGGAGTCCTTTTTCTTTTTATTGTGCGCTTAATTCATTATCCGAAGAGTATTGTCTTTTTAAATTTTGAGATATTTCTATGTATTTCTCTAGACTTCGTGACTTTGTATTACCTAGTCATGGGAGGTTGTTGTGATAATTTTCGCGTAGGCTTATTTCACCTTTATTTTGTTATTTATATGAAACTCTATTTTTAAAATATCAAGTCAAGATTTTAAAATTGACTTACCTAGTCATAGAAACTAGGTGCCATCACGACGCCTAAGGCAAGATTTTGGATCGTGAAAAGTTGGTACCAGAGCTCAAGGTTCATAGGTTCTACGAGTCACGAGGAAGTTTAATAGAGTCTAGCGAATCGGTATGGAGACGTTTGTACTTATTTTTGAGAGTCTATGGAATTAATAGGAAAATTCCACTTCTTTCTTTCATGTCGTGCGGGTTTGTTGATTTCAAAGTTTGAGCCTTTGTATCTATACTCTCTCACAGATGGCGAGGACACACGCTACTGGATTAGCCGAGTAGAAACTCGTTTCCCCCACTAGAGCCGTGAGCAGCCGGGATCGAGGTAGAGGCTGAGGATGGGCACATACCGAAACTAGAGCACCTACTAGAGCAGTAGCCGAGGAGCCACCAATTCTTAAGCATGTTTGGTACATTGGCTCAGGCGGGATTGATCCTAGTTGCACCAGGTACTTCACAGATTGGGGGAGAAGCTAAGACTCTCGCTGCCCGTACTCTAAATCAGCATGGTCACATTGGTCAGTTCCAGGTGTTATGCCGGTAAAACCTGTTATTCCGATTCAGCTTGAGGTCAGGCCAGGGGCATCAGATGAGGAGTAGAAGAGGCTATAGAGGTTCAAGAAGTATGATCCACCTACTTTCAAGCGCACAACTACCGAGGATGCACAGGTTTTTCTAGATAAGTCACTGTATTCTCTGCCATGGGTATTGTGGAGGTGAGCAAAGTTGCTTTTACTACGTTTCAACGGTCATGAGCAGCATATTAGTGGTTGTAGGCTTATGATGAGGGTAGGACAGTTGATGCAACACCACTCAGTAGTTTTCATAGATGTTTTTAGGGAGTTTGTTCCCTAGACCCTCAGGGATGTGTGGCACATATAGTTCAAGCAGATGCGCTAGGGCACTATGATAGTGTCTTAGTATGACATTAGGTTTAGCGACTTGCCCGACATGCACCTACCTTGGTTCCTACAGCCAGAGAGCGAGTCCACATATTTACCGAGGGGCTCAGTAATGGTTTTAGATTTAACATGGTCTGTGAGTTGGAGACTGATACTCTATTTCATTAGGTTGTGGAGATTTCCAGGAGGTTAGAGCGTATTCGAGAAGGCCAAGAGGTCTCGAGGTTCTGGAGGATTTAGTTGATTCTACTCTTCAGCTATGACCCATCACGATGGAGCTCAGGTAGTCGGCCAGTCCAGTCCACATTTCAGACTACTCGTAGTGCTCCTACTAGTCAGGGACCTCAGGGTACTAATATGGGGCAATCATTTTTTAGTGCACCACCTGCATGGGGTTGCTACAACTGTTATTCTAGTTATCCTGCATAGACTCAATACCAACAGCCACGCCCGTAGAGGGGTTGTTATGAGTGACACAATACTAGGCACATCGTAAAGGATTGTTCGATATTTGGGAGAGGTGGATTTCATCAGGGCACTCAGTCTATGGGCTCCATTCTAGTTTCTACTCCACCTGCACGACCAACTGAGGGTGGAGAACATGCGGGTAGAGTGCGTCATAAAGGGGGAAGCCCAGCCTATTGATATGCTTTCTATTGTAGGACTGAGGCTGTTGCACCAGATGAGGTCATTACAGGTATGGTTTCGGCTTGTCATAGAGGAGCATCGGTCTTATTTTGATATAGTCTTATTTATTGGTATGATTCCTCCTATCTTGCTTCATATATGGGTGTGTTTCGTGATTCTTGTACTCTGCTTATGTGTTTGCACTTGTTGAGAGATTCCATAGTGGTAGGCCGTGTTTATCGCTTGGGTTTATTTTATCAGACTAGGATGAACTTTCTGTTACTTAATACAGTAGGTTTGCATGTAATTTATGGATGGTTTGGTTACAACTTTTGATTTGGGTGTTCTATCGATATGGGAAGCCCGTTACATGTTGTGGTTTTGATTCTATGGGATTGAGTTAGTAGATTTTTAGGTTGTTGAGATGTTTACCTTACTTGTGATTCTTAGTGGAGGATGGGAACATAATGTTCTTTGTGGTTTGATATGTTTAAACCGAGCTACGTGCCGCGATGGTGTTATATTAGGATTATATCCCTGGGATTAGTAAAATATGTTTTTCTCCCTTGGGGAATAGATTCGTAGTATGATACCGATGGGGAGTTGTACTAGTTGGACTTGTTCGACAGTTCTCTCATGTGTTTCTCTTTTCATATTCAGTCATATTCGAGTTGTGCTTATGAGTTTAGATTGAAAAGTTTGTGACCAGGTGGCATTGGGTGTGATTTGTTGATTTGGGTGAGTGGTTATGAGATTTTCAGGTTTCTTGTATCGTTGTTAGTGTTGTGAAGGTTTGGAATAAGGTTCTAGTTGATATGAGGCTATTTACTAGTATCGGGTTTGGTAATAGATACTTATTGCAGTCAGAGTTGTTCCTTTGGGCATATGGATGATGTGTTACATCATGTGGTTATACCGTGTGGGGTGTATGCGTGAGCTGTTGACACTAGTTGAGGTTGATATAGTGTATTTATGTGAGAATCGGGTCTTTGGGAAATGATTAGATGTTGAAAATTTGGTTCTAAGGCTTATCGGTATGGGTGGAAAGAATAATATTCAGTTGAGATGGTGTTGTATGGTTTACGTGAATTAGGGTGGGGTCACCTGCGAGTATATGTATGGTGAGTTCATTCAGTGATTTCATGGCTTCGAAACGGATCTTGGCACGTCCGAGGACGAAAGTTTGTTTAAGAGGGAGAACAACCCGAACGCTCATTTTTACCTTTAGCATTCCGTTTCGTGGTTTAAGGTCTTGAGAATATTCGTATTTTGTATTTTGACTTGCGTATATGGTAGGATTCTGGCTTCGGGTGATTCGGGATTGATTTGGAAGAATGATTCTTGTTTTCGAAGCTTAAGTGTTAAGAGTTGATTGGAATTTAACTTTTCTATAGACAACTCCAAAATGGTGTTTTGATGATTCCAATAGCTTCGTATGGTGATTTTGTACTTAGGCGTGTGTCCAAATTTGGATTTTGAGGTCCATAGGTAAATTTAATGCATTTTGGCAAAAGTTTAAAAGTTGAAGGTTTTGAAGGTTAAGAGGCTTGAACGGTAGTTGATTTATTGATATCGGGTTCACATTTTGATTCCAGAAGTTGGTATAGATCCATTGTGTCATTTGGGACTTGCATGAAAAAATTTGAGTTCATTCTGGGTTGATTTGATATGATTCAGCGTGAGTGGTAGAAGTTGAGAGTTCATTAGGCTTTAATTGAGGTGCGATTTGTAGTTTTGATGTTGTTTGATGTTTTTTGACGTCTCAAGAAGGTTCATGTTATTTAATGAACTTGTTGGTATGATTGGACAGGGTCTTGGGGGGCCTCAGATGTGTTTCAGATGAGCTACAGGCCATTTTGTCATGTTTTGGAGTTGATGGTTTTTTCTGATGTTTGTAGTTTATTGCTTCGCGGAAGTCAGAATAAAATTGTGAAAAGTATTTTGAGTGTCAAGGATTTTTCTCATCACGTTCGCGAGATCACATTCGTGTTCGCGGAACCACAAAGGGAATGATCATCGTGCTATCCTTGCAATCGCGTAGAGGGAGAGCTTAAAGGGCGCCATAATTTGGCTTTCGTGTTTGCGTACACGACGTCACATTCAAAAAATATAATTTTCGCTGGGGTCGCATTCCTGGGGCTCAGACCTTGTTCGCAAAAAGGATTTTTGGCAGCTTATGATTTTGTACTTCGCGATCGCGACTTGTACGCATGTTTGGTTGGGGTCGCAGGTGACCCGAGGCCGTTTTGGCGCTTTATGTAGAAAGTTAGACATTTGAGTTTGAACTTTGAAAAATCATGAGTTTTGATGATCTATTCTTAATTTTAGATGTTATTTTTATGATCTGAGTGTGCAAGTGAGTTTTTATGATGTTAATACGCTTGTGGGAACATTCAGATTGGAGCCTGAGGGGCTCCAGTGAGTTTTGGATAGGTTACAAAGAGGTTTTGCATAGTGGAAGGAATTGCTGGTGTGTTGGGCTGCATATCTCGCATTTGTGAGGTTTTGTTCGCAAATGCGAGCCTCGCACTTGCGAGAAAAAGCTCGCATTTGCGATGCTAGGCAGGGGTAGGGAATCTTCGCATTTGTGAAGTTATAGTCGCTTTTGCAAGCTCGGGGTTATCACAATTGCGATGGTTGTGTTGCATTTGTGACACTAGGCAGTGGTTGGAAAACTTCGAATATGCGAAGCTTTTTTCTCTTTTGTCAGAGATGGGACCTTCACAAATGCGAGGATGTAGTCACATTTGCGACATCTACGATGCTCGGGCACTAGTTGCATGTGCAATCAGTGGTTCGCATTTGCGAGTGTTCACAATTGCGATACCTATATCTGGGTAAAATGTCTGGATTTCGGGAATTTACTCATTTTACATAAATTTTGAGACCTAGACTCTATAGAGGCGATTTTTGCAGAGTAATTTCTTCCCAACTTCATAGGTTTGTATCTTTAACTTGCTTTCATTCAATTTCTATGTAAGGCCCCGTAATTTTCATGACCCAAAAATCCACGAGTCATGCTGGCACCTAACCTAACCTACTAGATAAGCCAATTTTCACATAATAATAATGAATCGATTAAACATGGTCCAATAACTCAACAACGGAAGAATGTCATAAAACTATCTGAGAATAAAATAATAATGTTGCTACAACCAACCCTCAAACCTGGTGTCAACGAGTACACAAGCGCTACTGAATAACAGGATACAAATAGAATCCTCTAATACTATTGTCTGAATAAAGAATAGTAAATATAGAGAGAACATAAAGACAACTTCAAGGACAACATGCGATATGGCGCTACCTCGTAGTCTCCCAAAAGATGGAAACAACTCATGTCTTAAAATCACCTCGACATAATGTACCTTGATCTGCACACAAAGTGCAGACTGTAGCATGAGTATAGCTGACCCAATGTACTTAATAAGTAACAACACTAACCTTGGGTTGAAAATCGTGACAAGCTCAGAACAATAGTCAAATGCCAATACCAATAATCGATAACAGTTCGGAATATAAAGGATAAATCCAAGAAGTAGTAGCTCAATGATATCAAGTTCATCTGGTTCACTTGTCAGAATTTTAGGCATGCTTTCAAGTATAACAGTTAAAACCCAACATAGATAAAGCAGGGCAATTATCAGTTAGCATGAGGAAAGTACATCTATATTCCTACATGTCAAGAATACATGTCAATCAACAGTATCACAGTGGATCCTTCAAGAATATTTACACTTAGCACTGTATAGGTGCCTGACATAACTGCCCTTAATAATGCACATATATGAAATATTATGCATGTTCCCACTGCTGGCATGTCAGATCCAGAGAGGAGGATCATGCCCAAGTGCTAATCATAATAATTTATCCCAATAGTGAGTCCTGGTGCACGTGTCTCCCCAATACAATAACATTTAGCCCAATATGGGCCTAGCATACACTTCACCTTAAAATTAGTACCGAAACAGCTCTAAGGCCCAAACTCAATCATTTGTTGTTCAAGTCTGAGATAAGCACATCTCAAATACTAAATTTATCAGATTTACCCTTAAGTTGTATCAACAACATGTGAGGAATCAAATAAGAAGTACTGAGACAGAGATATCATACACGGTTATAGTATCATGACTGAGAACATGTGTGCAAATAAGGTATATAACTCAGAAATAACAAGAATAGCCCTACCAAGTCTCAAACAGTTAGCACATATCCTAGACATGATGTCTAACATGATTCACAGTTCAAGTAATCAAACAAGTAGAGGGAATGGGGGGATAACACGATATGATAGCAAGACAACCCAGTAATAGCCTAAAGGCCTCTCCAAACCATGAACACACCGGTGCATGCACACACGCCCGTCACCTAGGTACTTTATGGCTGGTGCCACATGAGTGTATGAAATATTCAGTTGAATTACAATACGGGGTTGTGGCAGTTATGGAGTAAAGTTATTGTAGGTTATCTGATTTTATATTCTATGGCTTCAAGTGAAGAGGGGGAGTCTACTATTGATGATCAAATTACATGATCATGTGTTATGTTAGTTTTGGTATGAGACATACTTGTTGATAGGTTATGACTTGAAGAGGTTGATTTCGAGGATGACTCGAGTAAGGAAATTTCTTGATTCATGATGTATTACACTTATGAATATATGGAAATCTTGGAGTGATTGGGGTTTGCTATTTATGGTGGACGTACTGTGCAAGGAGAAGGGATTCACTCGGTTTCTTAAGAGATGGGGGTTGCTTCTTTAGGTGTATGTATGCTAATGGGGCACAAGTTTTTCGGATTGTATAGGCTGTGCATTGGAGATTGGAGCAAGGAGGATGACTCGCGAGAAGATTCTAATGAGTTCATGATTTATATGTTGTATTTGAGGGTTTATCTGCATATTGTATATGGCTAAGATCTTAGATTTACAGTGGGTGGTGTCAAGACTTTCATTATTCCTGTAACATTAGCGATTCTACATGTTAGTATCATAGAGGTTAAGGAAATAGCTTCAGACATACAAAGGGTCTCTTTTGATTGGGTATCTCGATTGCGGCATTATTGGGTGCTTAAGAGGGAATACAATGGCTTATGGGCATAATGATGACGTGGTTTCATGATAGAATCTCTTTGGGTGAGCTTTGGGTTAAGAACTATAGTGGGATGATAGGGAGAGGTGTTAACATGAAGACAAGTCGAGGGGAATTCAAAGAAATAGGACAACTTTGTATTGGGTTGGATCATCATAGTAACAGAAACGATCGTTTCCTTTGGTGTGGTAAGAATCTATCGGTGTTTTGTGGTAATACTTTAGGGCTTGGCAACCTGCGTGACTTGGTTGAGTTACAAGGATTCAGTTTTGATGGGTTGGTTATATGCAAATGGGTGTCGAAGAGTTCTCAATGGTTTCAACCAAGGCTTAGGGCAGATGTTTTTTGCAGGTATGAGAGAGTTTTGTTGCGTGTGGTGATTTTCTTTATGATGGGGTCAAGTGGAAGGTTTTTATATGACGCAATGTGATTCAGAGTCAATAATAGGGTTCTTGTGTTTTCATATGATGGCATGATAGTTGCAGTGGACGTTTGAGATTGAGGTATGCATGTTCGACATTGCAGTTTCGTTCGAAGGGAAGGTCATGAGTTCTGGACATCATAGATAGTTTGAGATATTTAGAAGAATGCTGGCACTATCTGGTATCACCCGGGAAGAGTGTGCATTTCTGAAGACGCACTTTAGTTTGACTTGCGGATGTCTGGTTGGTCGACTGCGGATGATTTTTCCATGCGACACAGAAGAATTATGGAAATATTTCTCTTGAGATGATTGCGTATGAGGGATGTATCAGTCATTTTAGTGGTGGATTGGGATCGGACATGGAGATTCTTCTATTCTAGGGATTTGAAGACTAAGAAGGTTCGCAAAGGCAGATTATTCCTTGGTTGTGGACGGTGAAGATATGTTGAGAGGTTAAAGTCTGAGTGAATGTGTTATGGATAGATTATTAGGGATTTTACGGAGGTTATCTACCTACTTTAGGAGGATCTAAATTTGTTGGAAGCTACTGGTAGGCCTAATGAGAAAGTGTATTCTACATCGGGTCGTATTTATTTACTCAGCACAACTATTGTTGAGGGATGTGTCATCGGTTAGAGTAGATATTATTCATGTTCTGATATGTTGCATGTGTTACTCTGTATGCTACAATGGGCTGTGAGACTGTTGACTATTGAAGCACATGATGCGGTTCTGTTTGGGCCTTGTGGTGGAATTCGAGCAAGATGGCTCTTAGGGTGTTGAATGGTTGATTGCGCCTTGGTTATTGTCTTCATGTTTTTGGTATATTGAGCTATCCATTTCTCTATGGTTATGATCATCCACTTCACGGGTTTGTTGTTGATATACATATGGTTGTTGATTGTGAGCATCATGGCTCGAGGTATTCCATGTGGATCGATGTTTGAATTGGGTCACACATCGAAGTGGAGTTATGTTGGGATATGATCCTTTGTGCTTATTTTGTGTGTTTTATTTCCCCTTTGTGTGATGGGTTTATAACATTGCGCTTCGTGGTGGTATATGTTGAGCTTGCGAGATGGTTATCTTATTTGATTCTCTTTCCATCATTGGGTAAATTCGAGTTATTGTTTGTTGGTG
Organism: Nicotiana paniculata; assembly: GCA_005239505.1. Taxonomy (NCBI): domain Eukaryota; kingdom Viridiplantae; phylum Streptophyta; class Magnoliopsida; order Solanales; family Solanaceae; genus Nicotiana; species Nicotiana paniculata. The sequence continues at coordinate 53,171 of ML306164.1, forward strand.
CTCGGATTGCACAGTATGTAGCTCGAGGTGGTGCTGGTGTGGCATGTCAATCGAGCAGCTTGTACTGGATAAGATAAGGTTAATGTGTCTGGATTGAGCACTATCGGGTTTCATTAAGGTACGTATGGAAGAGCAATGCTATTAGTCAGCTTAGAATTTGGCTATGGTTGTTGGCGGGCGAGAGAGCTCCATGACTTGTTGATATGATGAGCGGTTATGAGTTTCTACGTGTTTCTTTCATCATTGGCAGTGTACGAATGTTCAAGACAAGGTTTTACTTGATATGAGTTATGTCATTGGTACCAGGTTTGTTAATGGGCAATTATTGTCGTCGGGAGTTGTTGCTATAAGCACGTGAGTTATATCGTATATCATGTGATTATATCTTGGAATAAGGTTATGGCTTGATACAACTTGTTCATACTTATACAGTGTATAGATGTGAGAATCGCGTCTTATAACAAATTATGGATTTTGGAGACAGGGTTCCAAGGTTTATGGACTAATGTTGAAGAAATCATCTTCAGTTGGGTTGTGTAGACGGAATTATGTTGTTACACCCCATGTTTTCATACGTGAAAGTACGCCATAAGTAAATTGATGAAAGCTTGAAAATTAGATGCTACATCCAGCATTCTCGTAATTTAAAGTTTCGTCGTAACTTAATCGATGTAAGTTCGGGAATGAGATTATTTTGAGATTATAAGCATTATACTATTTCAACCAAGAGATGAGTAAATTTGTGCAGGAGAGAGGGTAAGCAAATCAAAGAAAATGAGTTTCGTCAATATTTGGCAATTTGGGATAAAATACAGTCCAAGTTATAATACCCTGTATTTTATGGACTAGTGTCATACAAGGTACCACATGACCATGATAGTAAAGATGTATAAAGTGTGTTAAAAGTGAGTGATATTTTAAGTAATTTGAGATAATTCTTAATTATTTGGATAATTGGTTAATTATTGGTTAGTGGGAGATTAACAAGTTAATTAAGAAAATTGTAGATAAGCTTAATTAAGTTATTCAATAAGGTTGATTAACCGACTAATGTGGAAGCCAAGTTTTAATTTTATAGCACAAATAATGACTCATAGTCATTAAAATAGGTGGCAGATGGAGGATCTTTTGTGGCTAACTCATCACCTCAGAGGGGCCCACACCCACTAAGGTAAAAGACATCTAAAAGATTCAAATAGAAACAAATTTCAATCTTCAAAACAAAGTGAAGATCTCCAGCAAACTCTTACAAGTGATGGCAACATGAAATTTCTTCGGAGAATTCATACAACATATGATTAAGCGTAAAATGCAATTCTAAGGAAGCACGGTACAATCTTTCTCAAGAATATGATACGGATTTTCCCTACTTCGATCCGTCGTTACGTGTTGTTGCAATTGACTTATGTTGGAGAGATTGTCAAGAGAATCGGCTTAGGGATGTTAAGGGTAATCCCTCCCTTCATTTTGGCATGATCTCGTAATTACATGTGTTTGATAAGGAGGCATAAAGAGAATTTCATACTCCCGAATTTATATACATTATCCTAGTCTGATAAGTTATTGTATTCTCCCTTATCGGGACTTTATATTCAATTGAGTATTGTTTCCTTCCTGTCAAGAGAGAAGAGGTTCTATATATATATATATATATATATATATATATATATATATATATATATATATATATATATACAGTATTACAGTATTTTCACCACCATCGAGCTATAATCGCTAGGCAGGCCCCTATTCGGCAACCTCTGATCAGATGGTAAGTTATATACCAAGCCTAATGTGGTTGAGCGAGCCCAGCATGGCCGGGATACAGAGCCTAGTATGGGTGAGCGCCTATGAGCGAGCATACTATCGTTGAGCAGTTATATATATACCGATCCTTATAAGTCCGGACAACTATTTTACTTACTATATTGAGAGAGTTGTGTCTGTATCAGCAGGTAAGCATATATTCTGATTATCTTTGACTCCCAGTTACTTTAAGTTATTATATTATCAGTTCAGTTTCAACTTTAATTTATTCTGTTGCATTACATACTCGGTACATTATTTCGTACCGACATCAAATTTTTCCAGGGACGCTGTATTTCATGCGTGCAGTTTCTGACTGACAAACGGATAGACCTCCTCAGTAAGTGATGCCCGAGTTCAGCTTGATTGGTAAGCTCCACATCCTTTGGAGTTGCCGGGTCTAGAGTTTTATGTACATCTTGTGTATGTATGTATATATGTTATGGGTAGGTCGGGGCCTTGCTCCGATCACAGTACATCCATCAATAGAGGCTTGTATACATATCTTTTCCGTTAGTGCAGTATGTTGGGCTTGTAGGCCTTGTATGTATATTTTGTTGGTTTGCTAGCTGTAGTAGTTATGACGGCCTTGTCGGACCAGCTTTATATTTATGTGTGGTCAGTGTTGCAAAATTTTCTTTTAAATGTGGCCCATGGCCAAGTATGACATCATATGTTCAGAGTCCCTTGGTTGCAAGTTGGTTCGCAAGGATAGGTGAGGCACCGGGTGCCGGTCTCGTCCCCCAGGTTCGAGGCGTGATAGAAGTGGTATCAGATCAGTTCTGTCCTAGGGAGTCTACTAGCCGTGTCTAGTATAGTTATTTATGGGTGTGTTGTGCACCACACTTATAAGCAGGAGGCTACCATGCATTTAGGATTGTCACTCTTTCTTCTTACGCTAGATCGTGTGGTTGAGCTAAGTTGTAAGAACTCAATTTCGTAAAATCTATATATTTATAATACGATGATACCTAAATCCAAATAGACAGTTTGTAAGAGATATAGCCGTGGAAGAGTTGAGTCAGAAGAACTCCATTTTTGTATCATGCGTATCTGTATAAACATGAGGTATTCAGCAAGTCATGTGTATATTAAGATGTGTAAGATTCTTGATAGGGATCCCTACGGCAATAATGCCTATCCACTCTTATGGTAAAAAAGAATAAGAGAATCGGGAGGTAGACACAAGTTTCAGCAAGTAAAAGAAGCAAGGTGAAGAAGGGTATGAGGTACCTAGTTAATGAAGATTAACAAGATTTATAATTCAAGTAGAGAAATATAAGCATTTTCAGTTACCTTCTATTGTAACAGAGGTATGTACAATTGGCCACACCCATTTCATTTATTCCCTATGGAAGCTAGCAGAAGTAGTATAAGAGAAGGACATATATCAGGATCCGGCTAGGGTTAGAGTGACCCAAAATGGTGGATAGATTGTTTGATTTAGTTGACATTTCCGAAGGATATTGCAAGTAAGCTAATAGATCTCGTTGTGAGACACCCATATTGTGCACTAAAAAATAGTACAACTAGATATGATTACTACAAACATAGGCACTAGAAGCCTTGAAGGGATTAATATTACCTTAGTATGGCTCCTTCCCCTAGTAGAGAAAGAATGTTAGGAGATTCGAAGACCCAATGGATGGAGCAAGGGGATCTAAAAGCAAAAGAATGTCTTGTTCGAGTTTTCATAATAAAGTGATGGACATAGATGTTAGCGGGAAATGAGAAGAGAGTTAATGAAGCATTATGATTAAGATGTGATACGTGGATGAAAATGGTAGATCAAAAAGATGACAGTATTTCAAAGTCTATAGTCAAGTGAAGGAAAATACGAGAGGTGACAGGCCTTGAGGAAACAAAAGAGTATAGGCCATAAAGTCACATCCTCATTTCGAAAAATAAGTTCGTGACTCTAACGTGTTTACCAAAAGGAAAAGTTAGACCCTCGAGTAATAGAAATCAATATGGAATGTTAAACAAGATAAACGAAACATGAATTAGAGACTGAGTGATTTGATAATAGTCGGTTTCGTGAGAATTTCATATTCCATTCCGGCGATAATAGAATGGACAACATAAGAAGATTTATGGGAAATTCTGAGAATGGTCATTCAGAAAAACGCTTCCCTAAAGAAAGGCAATGTGAGCAAAGTTAAGCTTAAGGGATTGTATCTGCCAGTTATACTAAGTGTCACCCTCGCGAGTAAGAATTGTTTTTATCCTTGGTACATAAGAATTTCCGCAAGGCGAGTAAGGGTCATCGATGATGTGAAAAGACGCCAAAGATGAAAAGGTAAAAGATCTATAGGTAAATCCTCGTGGCTCCAACTGTTAGTACTCCCCTAAAGCGGGGAATATGGAGTGATGTGGCATTAAGTCAGAATTAAGTGGCTCTAGTGACTATGGAATGGTAAAGGAAGATGTGATAAAAATGAAAAAGGAATGGGATTGCACTTATCCAAATCCTACAGATATGCTACAATTCCAGAATATTACGCAAGCACGACATCAAGGAAAGGAAGTAAGGGTTACTGCTCGGAATGTTTTGTTAAATAAGGAGCCAATGTGAGAGGTAAGTTAGACAAAGGAAATAACCCAAGAAAGATTACGCGGAATATTGATAGAAGAAATGGCCAACGAGTAGTTAGAAGGTTATTCAGGAAGAGCCTAGTTATGGCTAGACAGGAGGTTACAGACGAATCAACAGATCGTGCAAGATAAGTATTGTAAAACTCAATATAGTGAATGCAACCTCGCAGTAATGTCATTGCACGACGTAAGATATATTCAGATAGGAGTCGGGATAGTTAAATGTACTATATGAATGTTACGTGAATAAAAGAGAGTGCCACTAGGAAGACAGTCAAAATATCAATTCAGAAGCAATCCTACAAGCACAAGTGCATAGAGGTAAGTAACAACGGATAATTATTGGCGAGGGAGGACATCAAAAGGTCTATAATAATCTCACAACTTTACAAGATTCAGAGGGTCCTTCCTAAGTACTACAATGAAAGACTAGCTGAGGAAATAAGGAAGAATGCTTCAACCTAAACATAGTAACTTGAAGAAGAAATGGTCATGTAAAAACAGTCTCACTACAACATTGTATGCACTATATAAGAAAGTGGCACCTATCGTGGCTAATGAACGGGAAGTAAAATCAAAAGTGATATTTGAGATCATGTGAGTTGCACGAAAACTCCGGCATACGTGGGAACTAAGATAAGCTAAGTATGCAACGCAATAAGAGGGCAGGAAGACCAGGAAAAGTATTAGATTACGTTTAAAGAAAGCTAAGAAAAGAATTATTCGATTAATGATCCAGAGTTAGTTACATTATGAACGCACTTAAGAGTTCGGAGTATTATCCATACAACATATATGTTGATAATCATACAGCCGTAGAAGACTCTAGTATAAGTTAAAATAAAGAATTGAGTCCAGGTCATAGACAAAGGATTGAGTTGTTAAAAGATTGTATCATAAATATTCCATAGCGCCCATGAAAGGCTAAAAGTAATAACTAATAACACGAGCCACAGACCGAGAGATAGCTTAAATCTACATAAAGGCTGATCAAAAGGAGGAGAAAACTAAAAAATCACATCAACGAAGTAAATCAGGAATCTGATTATTTGACCCAGAAAATTATAGACTTCGTGATTGAGAAAATTGTAGGATTACTCTTACATATCATAGGTACAAGAGAGATAGTACAATATCCATATTCTATAATGGCTCTACGATAAAGCTAGTTAGAAAAAGTACCAGCCTCATAAGAAGTCAGTATGAAGCTCCCACATGGTTGTGTATGCACCAGAGGTGTAAGTATTATAATAGAGCTTCAAGTTATGGACGTGAATTATACCTATGTGGAAGGGAGGTCATGAAAGAGATAAAAGATAAGATGCAAGATTTTAAAGTAGTAAGGTAAAGATGAACAATGTATGAGATACTCAAATGCAGAAGGTTGTGAATAGTCCATACTTCGGATAAAAGGCTAGAAGCACAGGGATTCAATATCCAGGAATGATAGCGGCATTGTTAGTAGCATATCTTTCATCCTATGGTTTCTAGGTACCGAGAGGTCTAGTTAAGAGGGTAAAGAAGGGTTTGGGACGATGTGATGTCTCGCTTAAAGTTCTAAATTAACACAAGGAAATCTGTGGTGCAAGCAAGTTGAAGGAAGGTTGCGAGTAGTATAAATAGATATGTATAGGTCGCAAGCTAAAGTTTGGTAAAGCGCCAAGGTTTTAGGAAGACATGAGTAAGGATAAGAAAGGCCGAGTGAGAAGGTGATGAGAATGGATAAGTCCTCAAGAATAAGCCCATGAAAACACGAGAGCTGATGGTTTCTCTAAGTTGTAGAAAGCTCAGTATAGCCGAATGAACTCAAAGGAGTCTAAGACTAGTAGAATTTAGAAGAGATGTAATGATGCCCTGGTAATAGAACGAGGGTGTAATTGTGATAGATAAAGGATGACGTTTGGTCCTTCGATTGAGTAAGTATTTGAAAAAACAAGGCATTTCAAGAATTGTACAGGATTAAAATACCTACGTAAGTGAATCACATTGGGATCCTATGAAATATGGTTATGGAAGTATAGTATCGCCCCTATGTGGATCAGTCAAATTACCCCAGATGTTCCCGATGAGACATGGGCCCTAGCTACAGTGTTACATAAGAGGTCAAGTTATCAGTGGTAAATTATGGATCAACGTTAAGGTGCATCGAAAATAGATGGAGAAAGTTCCAACTTATGAGTGGAGATAAAGATTCCATCCTTTAGATGAACAATAATAAGGAAGTATTGAAGGACTTGGATTTATACATCTATGATAAGAAGCGAGAGAGTAACCTGGAATTGGGTAGCAGAACTCGATAATAATAAAACCAAGGTAAGAGTTATGGTATAATATGACCTACCTAGATGTAGTAAAGTCATATGGATGAATAACCAGGTCTATGAAATAAGATGTAACAATATTCATAAGTTCGACAAAATACCGAGCGAAGAACTTTAGTATACCAATAGATGCCAAGAGGAACATATTATTAAACTCTGTATATGTGTACACAATGACGCCTAGAGATTGGCTAAAAGCTAGAGGAAAAAGGACAGAAGAGTCGCATAGGCACACTTACAAAGTCAGAGTCGTACATGGCTGCATGATAAAAGATAGCAACAGTGAAAAAATTAGAAGGATTTTGACCATGAGTCGTGGTGTGAAAAAGAATCCTAAAAGAGGAAATGCCCTGATCTTTGGGATTCATTCACAGAATAGTTACCTAGAGGTCAAGAGGAGTACTAAAGTATTCGCGAGAGCTATAGGTTATGAGAATGATAAGTGCATCAGTCAACATTCGAGAACGAATGTTCCAAAAGGGGAATGTACACCCCATGTTTTTGTACGTGAAAGTAGGCCATCAGTAAATTGATGAAAGCTTGGAAATGAGATGTTACATCCCACATTTTTGTACGTTAAAGTTTCGTCGCAAGTTAATCGACGTAAGTTCAGGAATAAGGTTATTTTGATATTATAAGCATTATTCTATGTCAACCAAGTGATTAGTAAATTTGTAAAGGAGAGAGAGAAAATCGAAGAAAATGAGTTTCGTCGAAATTTGGCAATTTGAGATAAAATACAGTCCAAGATATAATATCCCGTATTTATGGACTAGTGCCATACAATGTACCACATGACCATGATAGTAAAGATGTATAAAGTGTGTTCAAAGTGAGTAGTATTTTAAGTAATTAGAGATATTCTTAATTATGTGGATAATTCATTAATTATTGGTTAGTGGGAAATTAACAAGTTAATTAAGGAAATTGTGGATAAGCTTAATTAAGTTGTTGGATAAGGTTGATTAACCTTCTAATGTTGCAGCCCATGGTCATGATTCTAAAGCATAAATAATGACTCGTAGTCATTAAAATAGGTGGCAATTGGAGGATCTTTTGTGGCTAACTCATCACCTTAGTGGAGCCCACACCCACTAAGGTAAAATACATCTAAAAGATTCAAAGAGAAACATATTTCAATCTTCAAAACAAAGTGAAGATCTCCAGCAAACTCTTACAAGTGATGGCAACATGAAATCGCTTCGGAAAATTCATACAACATTCGATTATGCGTAAAATGCAATTCTAAGGAAGCACTGTACAATCTTTCTCAAGAATATCATACGGATTTTATCCCACTTTGATCCGCCGTTACGTGTTGTTGCAATTGACGTGTGTTAGATGGATTTTCAAGAGAATCGACTTAGGTATGTTAACGCTAAGCCCTTTATTTATTTTGGAATGATCTTGTAATTTCATGTGTTTGATAACGAGGCATAAAGAGAAATTCATACTCCGAATTCATATACATTATCCTAGTCTCATAAGTTACAGTATTCTCCCTTATCGGTACTTTATATTCAATTGAGTATTGTTTCCATCCAGTCAAGAGAGAATAGGTTCTGTGTGTATGTGTATATATATATATATATATATATATACAATATTACAGTATTTTCACCACTATCGAGCTATAATCGATGGGCAGGCCCCTATTGGGCAACCTCAGATCAGATGATAAGTTATATACTGAGCTTACTATGGCCGAGCGCCTATGAGCAAGCCCAACATGGCCGAGATACAGAGCCTAGTATAGTCGAGCGCCTATGAGCAAGCCTACTATGGTAGAGTAGTTATATATTTATCGAGCCTTATAAGGCCGGACATCTATTTTACTTACTATATTGAGAGAGTTGAGTCAGTATCAGCATGTAAGCATATCTTCATAATATCTTTGACTCCTAGTTGCTTTAAGTTATTATATTATCAATTCAGTTTCAGTTTTCAGTTATTTTGTTTCCTTACTCGGTACATTATTTTGTACTGACGTCCCTTTTTCTGATGATGCTGCATTCATTGTCACTCCCCAAATTCCCACCATCGGGCCGCGATGGCGTCTAACATTGAACCCGCTAGACAAGCCAACGTGTATAGATAAACTAGCATATTAACATCAGTTTTATAGGATAAACTAATTCACAGTTTAACAACGGAAATAAATAAGGTCTCAAGCTAACTAAGGAGAACATGATACAACAACGCGTAAACTTTCCCAAAACCTGGAGTCACACACTCACAAACTGTCTATAAGAATGCTAAATACAAGTCTGGAAGGAAATACATGTCTGCCTCTGAAGCTAGAGGAAAAATAAGACAGTATCGAAGACAAAAAAGATGGAAGAGACGCCAAGGCCCACGAACGCCAGCGGGTATACCTTGAAGCCTCTATGATAAGCTGGAAGACACTGCCACTAATGATGTCCTCCGGGCCTGGCTGCATAATCTGCACAACATAAAGAAGTGCAGGTGTAGCTCAGTACAACCGACCCTATGTACTGAGTAAGTGCGGAGCCTAACCTCAGCGAAGTAGTGACGAGGCTAAGACACGACAACAAAGTGTAGCTGTGCAATTCAATAGCATAGCAGAAACTAAACAAGAATACAATTACGGGGAGAACATGTTGGGGGTAAGAGATAGCAAATACTGAAATGACATAAACGAAAACAACAGTCTGAAATAATTGAAAATAATTACGGGAAATGACAACACAGATTAAACAGTGAAAGATGCCAAACGGCATGTCCCCTCGTGCATAGTAATAATATAAAACATGGCACGGAATGTCCCCTCATGCATAATCAATATAAACATGGCACAAAAATTCCCCCCCGTGCATAATAATATAAACATGGCACGAAATGTCCCCTCGTGCATAATAAATATAAACATGGCACGGAATGTCCCCTCGTGCATAATAAATATAAACATGGCACAAAATGTCCCCTCGTGAATAATTAATATAAACATGGCACAGAATGTCCCCTCGTGCATAATAAATATAAACATGGCACAGAATGTCCCCTCGTGCATAATAAATGTAAACATGGCACGGAATGTCCCCTCGTGCATAATAAATATAAACATGGCACAAAATGTCCCCTCGTGCATAATAAATATAAACATGGCACGGAATGTCCCCTCGTGCATAATAACTATAAACATGGCACAAAATGTCCCCTTGTGCTTTAACACTCTTCCTCACCCAAACAACAATCACAAACAAGGGCAATGAAATAAACAGAGTAAAAATAGAAATCCCGTCAAGGGAACATCAATTAAACAATAAAATCCCGGCAAAGGAACAGTAACAGTAATCTCAACATCCCAACAAGGGAGACAATATCAAAAGCAACAATCATCCGGCAAGGGTATATTTTAGTAGCTCTTTCTCTTTCTTTCACTTCATTTCATAATTTACTCTATTACTTGAGCCAATGCTCCAAAGGGTACAATTATCTCATACACCTTGATAATTCGTATTACAATCTGAGCCAATGTTCCAAAGGATACACTTATCTCATATATCTTCATCATTCGTATTACAATCTGAGCCAATGCTCCAAAGGATACAATTATCTCATACATCTTCATCATTCGTATTACAATCTGAGCCAATGCTCCAAAGGATACAATTATCTCATACATCTTCATCATTCGTATTACAATTTGAGCCATTGCTCCAATAGAGTTTATAGAATACAATTCCCTTCACATATTCTTCACAACATATAGAAATCATCATTTAAGCATGGGAATTAACACAAAATCATTATATTCACAATATAAGGAATCACGTCATGCTATACACCAATATATAGATACTCGTCACCATGGCTATACATCGTATTTGACAATTAGCAAGTAGAAATTATACTCAACTCCTATTCCCTCAAGCTAAGGATATACCAAACACTTACCTCGGGTCCAAAGTATAGCAACCAACCCAAAACCACACCTTTTCCACGAGAATCCAACTTCAAATGGCCCAACTCTATTCAAATAAATTTTATACCGTAAATAACATCTCATGCACTGATTATATTATTAAATTTAAGGTTACGGCGCGAAATTAGGTGAAATGACCAAAATGCCCCTCAGGCCGGCATCTCGGAGTCGGGTAAACTTTACATTTCAGAACCCTCGTACTCTCACGAGTCTATCCATATAAGAATCTCGCAAATTGGAGGTCAATCGCCCACTCAAATCCCAATTTTAGAAAAACCTAAGTTCTACCCCAAACACCTAATTTTCACCCATGGAAATCTTTGATTTTAAGTTAAAAACATGTTAAATGATGTTAATGATTAAAAGAATTGAGTAAAAATCAACTTACAAATGATTTGGAAGAAGTCTTGTTCTTGGAAAAATCGCCTAAGTGTGTTTGAGTTTGAGATAATATGAAAAATGGAGTAAAAATTCGATTTTGTACAGTGCAGGCTACTGGTTGGCATGGGAATTGAGAACACCCCTGACATGGTAATTGCGATGTATAGTTCGCATTTTCGAACACTGAGCAAAAGGAGGGACTTCGCATTTGCGACCAGAAATGTCGCATTTGCAAAGGTCCCATACTCGCATTTGCGAACAACATGGTCGCATTTGCGATCCCTGGCCAGCGAGGGCACCTTCGCATTTGCGATGAATAGCTCGTATTTGGGAGCTCACATTTGCGATTGTAGCTTCGCAAATGCGAAGCCTGCAGATTAGTCACACCAGCATATTTCCAAGTTCAAAAATGTAATCCGTGGCCTATCCAAAACTCACCCGAGCCCTCGGGGCTCCAAACCAAATACACACACTACCTAAAAAACATCTTACGAACTTATCCATGCGATCAAGTCACCAAAATAACATCATATACATCGAATTAAACCTCAAAATCCATGAATTAAATCAAATTTCATAAAACATCAAATTTTCCTTTTTTAGTCTGAAACACGTCAAACGACATTCGATTTCAACCAAACATTACTGAAAGTGCTTAAACCATAAATAAGACATGTACCGGGCGCCGGAACCAAAATACGGGCCCGATACCATCACTTCCTAATCAGATTTCATTTTCATTTTCCTTGAATATTTTAAAAAAACAATTTTACTCAAAAATTCATTCCTTGGGCTTGGGACCTCGGAATTTGATTTTGCGCATACGCACAAGTACCATATTTTTCTACGTACCCTCCGGGACCGTCAAATCACGAGTCCGGGTCGTTTACCCAAAATATTGACCGAAGTCAAATTTATTCATTTTAATATCAAATCTTTGCATTTTTCACAGAATTTCATATTTAAGCTTTTCAGCTACGCGCCCGGACTGCACACACAAATCGAGGCAACTACAAATTAGGTTTTCAAGGCCTCGGGAGTACGGAATGGAGTAATAAAAGAGGTGATGACCCTTTGGGTCGTCACATTCTCCACCTCTAAAACAACCGTTCTTCCTTGAACAGACAAAAGAATGAAGTACCTGAGTCGGGAAATAAATAAGGGTAACAGCTCCGCATCTTGGACTCGGAGTCCCAGGTCGATGCCTCAGGAGGCTGACCTCTCTACTGAACACGAACAGAAGGGAAACTCTTGGATCTCAACTGACGATCTTCCGGTCTAGAATAGCTACCGGCTCCTCCTCATAAGATAAGTCCTTGTCCAACTTGACAGTGTTGAAACCTAACATGTGGGCTGGATCGCCGTGATACCTCCGAAGCATGGACACATGAAAAACTGGGTGTATGGCTGATAAGCTAGGAGGAAATGCAAGTCTATAAGCCACCTCTCCCACTCGATCAAGATTCTCAAACGGACCGATGAACCTAGGGCTAAGCTTGCCCTTATTCCCAAATCTCATCACATCCTTCATAGGCGACACTCGGAGCAATACTCGCTCACCAACCATGAAAGCCACATCTCGAACCTTACGATCTGCATATCTCTTTTGCTTGGACTGAGATGTACGAAGCCTATCCTGAATGATCCTGACCATGTCTAAGGCCTCTTGAACCAAATCGGTACCCAACAACCGAGCCTCTCCCTGCTCAAACCATCCAACCGGAGATCGACACCGCCTACCATATAAAGCCTCAAATATCTGAGTTGTTGTTGTAGGAAAACTCTACCAAAGGCAATAACTGATCCCATGATCCTCCAAAGTCAATAACACAAGCTCGAAGCATATCCTCAAATATCTGAATAGTCCGTTCGGACTGTCCATCCATCTGAGGATGAAATGCTGTGCTCAACTCCACCTGGGTGCCTAACTCTCGCTGAACTGCTCTCTAGAAACACGAGGTAAACTCCGTGCCCCGGTCCGAAATGATAGATACCGGCACACCATGAAGGCAAAAAATCTCCCGGACATAGATCTCAGCTAACCTCTCAGATGAATAGGAAACTGCCACAGGAATGAAATGCGCTGACTTGGTCAGCCTATCAACAATGACGCAAACGTCATCGAACTTCTTGTAGGTCAACGGAAGTCTAGTAACAAAGTCCGTAGTGATCCTCTCCCACTTCCACTCGGGAAGCTCAATCCTCTTAAATAAACCACCAGGCCTCTGATGTTCATACTTAAACTGTTGACAGTTCAAACACTGTGTCACATATGCTACACCAATCATGCTGCCACAAATCCTGATACATCTTCGAGACGCCCAGATGAATAGAGTACTAGGAAGTATGAGCCTCCTCTAAAAACAACTTTCGAATCCCATCAACATTGGGCACACAAACTCGTCCCTGCAATCTCAAAACGCCATCATCATCTAAGGTCACCTGCTTGGCACCTCCGCACTGCCCCGTGTCTCTAAGGACACACAAATGGGGATCATCAAACTGCCGATCACGGATACGCTCCAATAATGAAGAACGAGCGACTGTACAAGCCAACACTCGACTAGGCTCAAAAATATCTAACCTCACAAACCGATTGGCCAAAGCCTGAACATCCAAAGCAAGCGGCCTCTGACTGACCGAAATAAAAGCAAGACTGCCTATGCTAGCTGACTTCCTACCCAAAGCATCGGCCACCACATTGGCCTTCCCCAGGTGATATAAGATGGTAATATCATAATCCTTAAACAACTCCAACCACCTTCTCTGCCTCAAATTCAAATCCTTTTGCTTGAACAAGTACTGAAGACTCTTATGATCCGTGTACACCTCACACGCCACTCCATACAGATAGTGCCTCCAAATCTTCAATGCGTGGACAATGGATGCCAACTCCAAATCATGCACTGGATAGTTCTTCTCATGAATCTTTAACTTCCTCGAAGCATAAGCAATGACCTTGCCATCCTACATCAACACTGCACCAAGCCCAATACGTGAAGCGTCACAATAGACTGATTAAGGTCTTGAACCTGTGGGCAAAACCAATACCGGAGCCATAGTCAGAGCTATTTTTAGCCTCTGGAAGCGCGCCTCACACTCGTCCGACCATCTGAACTGGGCAACTTTCTGGGTCAACCTGGTCATCGGGGCTGCAATGATGAGAACCCCTCCATGAACCAACGATAGTAGCCTGCCAATCCCAAGAAACTCCGAAACTCTGTAGCTGATGCTGGTCTAGGCCAATTCTTGACTGCCTTTATATTCTTCGAGTCAACCAGAATACCCTCTGCTGATACGACATGACCCAGGAATGCAACTGAACTCAACCAGAACTAACACTTCGAAAACTTCACATATAGCTGACTATCCTTCAGAGTCTGAAGAACCACTCTGAGATTCTGCTCGTGCTCCTCCTGACTGCGAGAGTATATCAATATATCATCAATGAAGACTATCACGAACGAGTCCAAATAAGGCCTGAACACTCGGTTCATCAAGTCCATAAAAGCTGCTGGGGCATTTGTTAACCCAAACGACATGACCAAAAACTCGTAATGCCCGTACCGAGTGTGGAAAACTGTGTTAGGGACATATGATGCCCTAATCCTCAACTGATGGTAGACAGATCTCAAGTTTATCTTTGAAAATACCTTGGCACCCTGAATCTGATCAAAAAAATCATCAATCTTTGGCAGTGGATAGTTATTCTTGATTGTAACCTTGTTCAATTGCCGGTAATCAATGCACATCCTCATCGAACCATCCTTTTTCTTCACAAACAATACTGGAGCAGCCCAAGGAGAAACACTAGGTCTAATGAAACCCTTCCCAAGCAAATCCTGCAACTGTTCCTTCAACTCTTTCAACTCTGGCGGGCCATACGATACGGCGGAATAGAAATGGGCTGGGTGCCCGGAGCCAGATCAATGCAAAAATCAATGTCCCTGCCGGGTGGCATCCCCGACAGGTCTGAAGGGAAGACCTCAGGAAACTCACGAACCACGGGTACCGAATCCATAGAGGGAACCTCGACACTGGAATCACGCGCATAAGCAAAATAAGCCAAACACCCCTTCTCGACCATAGGTCGAGCCTTCACGTACGAAATAAACTGCGGGTAGAATGACCAGGAGTTCCTTTTCACTCCCAACGGGACAAATCCGACAAGGCTAAGGTCACTGTCTTGGCATGAAAATCCAAGATGGCATGATAGGGGGATAACCAATCCATCCCCAGTATAACATCAAAGTCGACCATACCTAAAAACAACAAATCAACATGGTTCTCAAGACCCCCAATCACCACAACACAAGAACGATGGACTCGATCGACCGCGATAGAATCACCCACTTGTGTAGATACATAAACAGGAATACTCAGTGGATCACTAGGCATGACCAGATATGGTGCAAAATAAGAGGACACATACGAATACGTAGACCTTGGATCAAATAGCACTGAAGCATCTCTGTCACAAACCCGAATAGTACCTGTAATGACTGCATCTGAAGGCTCGGCCTCTGGCCTGGTTGGAAGAACATAACATCGGGGTTGGGCCCCACACGGCCGGCTGCTGGATGGCCTCCACCTCTGGCGGCCTGAGATCCACCTCTATGACCTCTACCTCTACCTCTAGCACCTCTACCCCTACCTCTAGTTGGCTGGGCAGGCTGTGGAACACCTGGTGCCTGTACCATGGCACGAGAACCCTAATGCTGAGACTTAGCAGAACCTCGCGGGCAAAACCTGGAAATGTGCCCCAAACCACCGCAAGTATAACAAGGCCTCTGCTAATGTGACTGCTGACTCTGGAACTGGCCATGTCGACCCTGATAACCACCCTAGAAATTCTGAAGCGACGGTCCACCGATAGGTGCTGGTGGCGCACTGTAAGGCTGCTGATCGGAATAGTGCGTCTGATAGCCACGACCACATCAAGTACCATGGGAAACCTGAAGAGCTGACTGAAAAGGTCTGGGAGGAGGACCTCTGCCTGAAGAATCCCTGCTCCCAGATGAGGCTCCGCTGAAACGATCGAAATGACGGGGACTCTTGTCAGCCCCCTGACCACCACCATGAGACATTGCATCTCAATCCTCCTGGCCATATTTGCCACATCCTAGAACGATATATCTGTAACTGACTCTAGCCATCTGATGTCTGATAGGCCTAGCCAATCCCTCGACAAACCTCTGAACCCTCTCCCGATCAGTGGGAAGTATCATAAGAGCATGTCAGGCTAGAGTGATGAACCTGGTCTCGTACTGAGTGACTGACATGGATCCCTGCTGGAGATTCTAAAACTGCATCCGAAGGTCCTCTTTCTAAGTAATGGGAAGAAACATCCCCAAAAATACATCTGAGAACTGAGTCCAAGTCAAAGATGTAGATCCGGCTGGTCTGGATAAGCAATAGTCTCTGCACCAACTCTTGGCTGCGCCCGATAACCGAAAAGTAGCAAAATCAACTCCGTTGGATTCCACTATGCCCATATTCCAACGAACCTCATGGCAGCTGTCCAAATAATCCTGGGGGTCCTCTGATGGTGAACCAGTAAAAGTAGCAGTGAATAACTTAGTGAACTTGTCCAGTCTCCACAAAGCATCTGCTGACATAGGTGCTTCCTCTACTACCGGCGCTGCAATACCCGGCTAGCTGAGGTTCCGGAGTATGAAACTGTGGAGCTAGCTTCTCTGGTACACGGGCGGCAGGAGTCTGGGCACCTCCCTCGGCCTGAGAGGCGGCTGGTGTAGTAGGAAGAAGTCTCGCCTGTGCTACACTCTCCATGAGTCCGACTAGACGGACAAAGGCGTCCTGAAGCACTAGGGTAGCTATGAACCCCTCTGGGACCTGGGTTGGTCCAACTGGGACTGCCGGAATTGGGACCTCCTTGTCAAACTCAACTTGAGGGTCCTCTACTGGGGCTACTGCTCTAGGCTGATCCTATCCCCGGCCTCAGCATCTAGCACAGCCTCGTCCTCGACCCCGACCCCGAGTAGGAGTTGTAGTAGGATTGTCAGGATGCTGGGCGGAACCAAGGGAAGCATGCGTCCTCGCCATCTGCGAGAGAATAGAATAGAAACTCAATCAATACTCAGAATTCATAGCGCACGACAGAGAAGAAAAGAAATATTGAGTCATCCTAACTTTGCAGCATCTGGGAGATAAATACAGACGTCTCTGTACCGATCCCTCCGACTATACCAAGTTGTCCGTGAGTTGTGAGACCTAAGTAACCTAGTGCTGTGATACCAACTTGTCATGCCTCAAACTCCCACCATCGGGCCGTGATGGCGTCTAACGTTGAACACGCTAGACAAGCCAACATGTATAGATAAACTAGCATATTAACATCAGTTTAATAGGATAAACTAAACGGTTTACAGTTTAACAACGGAAATAAAATGGTCTCAAGCTAACTAAGGAGAACATGATATAACAACGCGTAAACTTTCCCAAAACCTAGAGTCACAAACTCACAAACTGTCTATAAGAGTGCTAAATACAAGTCTGGAAGGAAATACATATCTGCCTCTGAAGGTAGAGGAAAAATAAGACAAAATCGACGACAAAAGGGATGGAAGATACGCCAAGGACCACGAACTCCAGCGGGTATACCTTGAAGCCTCTATGATAAGCTGGAAGACACTCCCACTAATGATGTCCTCCGGGTCCGGCTGCATAATCTGCACAACACAAAGAAGTGTAGGTGTAGAATCAGTACAACTGACCCCATGTACTGAGTAAGTGCCGAGCCTAACCTCTGCTAAGTAGTGACGAGGCTAAGACTCGACAACAAAGTGTACCTCTGCAGTTCAATAATATAGTAGAAACTAAACAAGAATAAAATTACGGGGAGAACATGCTGAGGGTAAGAGATAGAAAAAACTGAAATGACAGAAACGAAAACAACAGTCTGAAATGATTGAAAATAATACGGGAAATGACAACGCATATTAAACAGTGAAAGATGCGGCACGACATGTCCACTCGTGCATAGTAATAATATAAAACATGGCACGGAATGTCCCCTCGTGCATAATCAATATAAACATGGCACAAAATGTCCCCCCGTGCATAATAAATATAAACATGGCACGGAATGTCCCCTCGTGCATAATCAATATAAACATGGCAC
Source organism: Nicotiana paniculata (assembly GCA_005239505.1). Taxonomy (NCBI): domain Eukaryota; kingdom Viridiplantae; phylum Streptophyta; class Magnoliopsida; order Solanales; family Solanaceae; genus Nicotiana; species Nicotiana paniculata. The sequence goes on from ML306164.1 coordinate 71,361, forward strand.
AAAATGTCCCCCCGTGCATAATAAATATAAACATGGAACGAAATGTCCCCTCGTGCATAATAAATATAAACATGGCACGGAATGATCCCTCGTGCATAATAAATATAAACATGGCACGGAATGTCCCCTCGTGCATAATAAATATAAACATGGCATGGAATGTCCCCTCGAGCTTTAACACTCTTCCTCACCCAAAAAGCAATCACAAACAAGGGAAAGGAAATAAACAGAGTAAAAATAGAAATCCTGGCAAGGGAACATCAATTAAACAATTAAATATCGGCAAGGGAGCAATAACAGTAATCTCAACATCCCAACAAAGGAGACAATATCAAAAGCAACAATGACCCGGCAAGGGTATATTTTAGTAGCTCTTTCTCTTTCTTTCACTTCATTTCATAATTTAATCTATTACTTGAGCCAATGCTCCAAATGATACAATTATCTCATATACTTTCATCATTCGTATTACAATCTGAGCCAATGCTCCAAAGGATACAATTATCTCATATATCTTCATCATTCGTATTACAATCTGAGCCAATGCTCCAAAGGATACAATTATCTCATATATCTTCANTATCGGCAAGGGAGCAATAACAGTAATCTCAACATCCCAACAAAGGAGACAATATCAAAAGCAACAATGACCCGGCAAGGGTATATTTTAGTAGCTCTTTCTCTTTCTTTCACTTCATTTCATAATTTAATCTATTACTTGAGCCAATGCTCCAAATGATACAATTATCTCATATACTTTCATCATTCGTATTACAATCTGAGCCAATGCTCCAAAGGATACAATTATCTCATATATCTTCATCATTCGTATTACAATCTGAGCCAATGCTCCAAAGGATACAATTATCTCATACATTTTCATCATTCGTATTACAATCTGAGCCAATGCTCCAATAGAGTTTAAAGATTACAATTCCCTTCACATATTCTTCAAAACATATAGAAATCATTAATTAAGCATGGAAATTAACACAAAATCATTATATTCACAATATAAGGACTCACAGTCATGATAGATACCAATGAATAGATACTCGTCACCGTGGCTATACATCGTATTTGACAATTATCAAGTAGCAAATTATACTCCACTTCTATTCCCTCAAGCTAAGGTTAGACCAAACACTTACCTGGGGTCCAAAGTATAGCAATCAACCCGAAACCACAAGTTTGCCACGAGAATTCGACTTCAAATGGCCCAACTCCATTCAAATAAAATTTATACCGTAAATAACATCTCATGCACTGATTCTACTATTAAATTTAAGGTTACGGTGCAAAATTAGGTGAAATGACCAAAATGCCCCTCAGGACAGCATCTCGGAGTCGGGTAAACTTTATATTTTCAGAACCCTCGTACTCTCACGAGTCTAGCCATATAAGAATCTCTCAAATCGGAGGTCAATCACCCACTCAAATCCCAATTTTATAAAAACCTAAGTTCTACCCTAAACACCCAATTTTTACCCATGAAAATCTTTTATTTTAAGTTGAAAACATGTTAAATGATGTTAATGATTGAAAGAATTGAGTAAAAAAAAACTTACAAATGATTTGGAAGAAATCTTGTTCTTGGAAAAATCGCCTAAGTGTGTTTGAGTTTGAGAAAATATGAAAAATGGAGTAAAAATTCGGTTTTGTACAGTGCAGGTTACTGATTGGCATGGGAATTGCGAACACTCATGACATGGTAATTGCGATGTATAGTTTGCATTTGCGAACACTGAGCAAAATGAGGGACTTTGCATTTGCGACTAGAAATGTCGCATTTGTGAAGGTCCCAAACTCGCATTTGCGAACAACATGGTCGCATTTGCGATCCCTTGCCAGCGAGGACACCTTCCCATTTGTGATGAATAGCTCGCATTTGGGAGCTCGCATTTGTGATGTTGGCTTCGCAAATGCAAACCCTGCAGATCAGTCACACCAGCAGATTTTCAAGTTTAAAAATGCATTATGTGGCCTATCAAAAACTCACCCGAGCCATCGAGGCTCCAAACCAAATACACACACTACCTCAAAAACATCCTACGAACTTATCCATGAGATCAAGTCGCCAAACTAACATCATATACATAGAATAAACCTCAAAATCCATGAATTCTATAAAATTTCATAAAACATCAAATTTCCATTTTTAGTCTGAAACACGTCAAACGACATCCGATTTCAACCAAACTTTACAGAAAGTGCTTAAACCATAAATAAGACCTGTACGGGGCGCCGGAACCAAAATACGGGCCTGATACTATCACTTCCTAATCAGATTTCATCATTTTCCTTGAATATTTTCAGAAAATAATTTTACTCGAAAATTTATTCCTCGGGCTTGGGACCTCGGAATTCGATTCCGGGCATATGCACAAGTCCCATATTTTCCAACGGACCCTCCGGGACCGTCAAATCATGTGTCCGGCTCAATTTACCCCAAATTTTTATCGAAGTCAAATTTATTCATTTTAATATCAAATCTTAGCATTTTTCCCATAATTTAATATTTAAGCTGTCCAGCTGCGCGCCCGAACTGCGCACACAAATCAAGGCAACTACAAATGAGGGTTTCAAGGCCTCAAGAGTACGGAATGGGGTAATAAAACAGGTGATGACCCTTTGGGTCGTCATATTCATGCGTGCAGATTTTGACTGACAGACGGATAGACCTCCTTAGTAGGTATTTCCCGGTTTTAGCTTGATCGGTAAGCTCCACGTCCTTCGGATTTGCCAGGTCTAAAGTTTTATGTACATCTTGTTTATATATGTATATATGTTATGGGTCGGTCGGGGCCCTATTCCGATCAGAATACATCCTTCAATAGAGGCTTGTCGATATATCCTTTCTGTTAATGCAATATGTTGGGCTAATAGGCCTTGTATGTACATTTTGTTGGTTTTCCAGCTGTGGTAGTTATGACGGCCTTGTCGGCCCAACTTTGTATTGATGTTTGTCAGCATTCGCAAATTTTCTTACAATGTGGCCCATTGCCAAAGTATGACATTATATGTTCAGAGTCCCTTGGCTGCAAGTTGGTACGCTACGATAGGTGAGGCACCGGGTGCCGGTCTCGCCCCCAGGTTCGGGGCGTGACATATGTTGATTGAGGTGGTATGGGATTTCATGGGGAAGTGTATGGTGAGTTTATATGGAGTTTTGATGGCTTTGGAATGACTCTTGGCACGTTCGAGGACAAACATATGTTTAAGTGGGGATATAACGACTCGATCGGTCGTTTTGAGAATTTGTATTTCGTTCAATGTTTTGAGATCTTGAGAAGCTTCATATAATTTGGTATGACATGCATGTATAGTTGGTTTTTGTTTTCGAGTGATTTGGGATTGATTTGGAATAATTACTCTCAATTTGAGAACTTTAAGTTGGAAGAGTTGACCAAGTTTGACTTTTATGTATGTGACCTCGTACCAGAGTTTTGATGGTTCTGTTCGGTCCGGATGTTGATTTTGGACTTGGACATATGTCCCCCCTAATTAGCGAAGATTTGGAATTTCAAGGGTTTGAAAGTTCATAGGTTTAAGCTAGAGTTGACTTCAATGTTATCGGGTTCGGAATGTTATTCCAGGAGTTAAAATAGGGTTTTTATGCCATTTTCAACTTGTGTGCAAAATTTGAGGTAATTCCGAGTTATTTAGACGTGTTCAGCGTAAGTTTGGAAATGGGAAATTTGAAATAGTTCACTAAGCTTGATTTGAGGTATGATTGATGATTTTGATGTTTTTATATGGGATTTGAGACCTTAAGCCAGTCCCTGTTATGTTTTGGGACTTACTGGTGTGTTCGATGGGGTCCTGAGGGCTCGGGTGAGTTTCAGATAGATAGGTTTGGAAATGACAACTGGTAGACCGCAGATTCGGTGTTTTGGGTGCAGAAGCAGAATCTTTCTAAAAAACCATACTGTGTGCATTTGGTATTTTGAGCATATTTTGAGTTATAAAGCTCCGTTTTAGGTGATTTTCACGGTGTTCTTCTCGATTATTCATGGGCCACAGTATCTAACCTTAATTTTTTCTTATTTTAGCATGATTTCACTAGTTTATTTGTGAATATTCTTATTTTGATTGGAGAATTGAGAGTTTTTGTCAAAAACGTTTCTAAAATGAATAATTGGGTTTTGAACATCGACTGGGAGTCAAAATTGGATGAAACTTGTATGGTTGGACTTGTATTCAAATTGATTCTCGTAAGTTTGAATGTTTATTCGTATTCCGGGGTGTGGGCCCAGGTTAACTTTTTGGTTGACTTTGAATATTTGATTAAAGATTCGACCTTTATCGTTTGGGTTAGATTCCTATGGCACTATTTGATATTTTTGAGATGCTTTTGGCCAGTTTCGAGCCGTTTTGAGGTCGATTCGCATGAGGGGTTCCATTTTTAGAGTATTGTTTTGGCTTACATGAGGTAAGTATCTTAACTAAGCTTCGTTGTGGAACTATTTGCCTGAGTTATTTGTGATAGCTACGTATTATGGGTGGCGCACATGTATGGGGTTTATCCCATGTGCGCACCTCGGGGTATTTTTCATGCTCGGGGTAGTGTTAGGCTATGATATCCCTTGGATTGATCGCTAAGCTTCATTTTGTGATGGTTCATATATTTGAACCCATGTTGTAGTTATTTGAGCCATGTTTGAGATTACATATCTGTGACCACGCTGGGGAATTGTGATGTTAAGCATGTGACCATACCGGGCGGCTTGTGATATTGAGCCTGGGACCATGCCGAAAGAATTATGATATTGGCACTTGAGTTGTATGTGCGAATCTGAGATATTGATATTATTAGCACGTGAGTTGTCTGTGCAGCTCGTGAGTTATCCGTGCAGCGTGTGGATATGGATCCATCCACCTTGGGTCACCCGCTCATGTTCCTTCTTCATTGTGTACACACGATTTGAGGAAAATATGATTAGTGGTTCTGTTCATTTATTCTGCTTCTGAGAAAATATGGTCGGTGTTTGATTTGGTTGTTGCATTTTATATTTACTTGCAATTTCCTTGGTTGTTTACATAATTTATTTTCATATCTTCTTTATAAGATGGATTGTTGAATGAGAAGAGTACGTTAAGTTATTATGGGCACCAAAGTAATTTTATATGTAATTCATGATGTGATCATATTATTCTTCTGCACTTGTTGGAATTATTAACTGTACAGGCGATTATCGAGTATCATTTGTAATTCTTGCTTTTATTACCTCGCCGAGGTTAGTTATGATGTTTGCTGAGTATATGAGGTCGGTTGTACTCATACTACACTCCTACACCTTGCGTGTAAATCTTGGAGCTGGGTTGTTGTGCATGATGGAAGATGGCATTGAAAATGTACTTTCTTTCGGGATATAGCTACCATTTGCTCCTAGTAGTTTTAGAATTTGTAATTTGTTTATGTATATTCCAAACAGATGTTGTATTTATTTTTGTAATATCTTTATAAATCTAATTCTTGGTGGCTCATGACTTGTGTTGACAACTAATTTTGACCCTCTCTTTAAATATTAAAATTATTATGCTTATTAATTACCAATAAATGCGATAAATATTTTTAAATTAATAATACATATTTTCCTAAAATATAATAGATAATAATAGTTAATATTGTTGAATTAATTCAAATTTAGCATTAAAATTTATAAAATATATTTCTCTTACTATTTTGAACTATTAAAATAAATTTTATATCTTAATAAACAATTTTTACAATTATTTTAATGGATTAGTCTTCAATTTATAATTATATTGTCTTATTTACTTTAATTAGCCAAATATAATATCATAATTCAACAAAGGAAGTGTTATAGTAATTAACGATTAATTGCACTAATTAATAATACATTTGATGACTATATTTTATTTTATTTTATTAGAGTTAATTAGGTTTAATTTAAACTAAAGGACAACTTCTTTCTCTATCTCGCTTGCTCTTAGTTTGTCGAGCGCCTTTCGGTTGGGTTTCTCCATGGGGGTTTGTTACGACCCGGCCGGTCGTTCCATGAGATTAGCCTCTGTTCCCCCCGTTTCTGCTTTATCGTATGTTTCTTAGCCTATTTATGTTGTGTTGGGTCACTTGGTTCGGTTCGGAGTGGTCATGTTGAGAACTGGGACACTTAGTCTCTTAAATTAGCTTAATAGTTGAAACAGTCAACTATGAGTTGACTTATTGGTAAACGACCTCGCAATGTGGATTTTATGGCTCATATATATTCGTTTGGTGTTTTGGGGCTAGGGGGTGTGTTCGGTATGAAGTTTTGATGTCCGGTGTAGAATTAGGCTTGAATTGGCGAAAGTTAGTTTTTGGCGATTTTGTGGTCGGTAGTGAAAAATAGGCTATCGAGGTCAAAATGGAATTCCGGAAGTTGGAGCAGGTTCATAATGTCATTTTAGATATGTGTGCAAAATTTCAGGTCAATCGGATGTGTTTTGGTTGGTTTCGGCATCTTTGGCGAAATTTAGAAGTTTCAAAGTTCAAAGGCTTGAATTTGATGTAATTTTCGTGTTTTTGCGTTGTTTTTGTTTTTTCAAGACTCGAATAAGTTTGAATGATGTTATGGGGTGTGTTGGTAGGATTTGTTGAGGTCCCGAGGGCCTCGGGTGTGTTTCGGATGCTCAAACGGACACTTTTGGTCTTTGGGAGATTGCTGGTTTTCTGGTATTTCAGCAGCAGTGACTTCTTCACTTGGTCACGTGATTTCGCCCACGATCGCGTGGCGTAAAGTTTGAGACAGACAGATTTTTTCTATGCGATCGCGTAAGGAGGTTTGCGATCACATAGGTTGGGCAACCAGAGTAGTGCGGTTGCGTGCAATCGCATAGAAGCAAAAGGGGGCGCGTGAGGCTGTTGCAATTGTTCTTCGCGACCACGTGAAGGGAGTCAAAGCTTCTTGATCGTGTGTGGAATGGTGCGATCGCAATGGGTAAAATTTGGAGGCAGTTAGTTGGTTCTTCGCGATCGCGTGGGTGGTCCCGTGATCGCAGTGAGTTAATGTTTAGTGCTGGGCAGAATGTTTTAAAAGGCCATTTTTGTGAGTTTAATCCATTTTCCTCCATTGTTGAACGAGGTGGGAGCTCTTTGAGAGGGTTGGAAGAGGAAATCGAAGGGAATCACGTGGAGGTAAGATTTTCGACTTCATAACGCGTTTCTATGTCATTTTCTAAGTAATTAACCCGAAAATTTGTTGAATTTAAACCCAAAATTGGGGAGATTAGGTGCATGAGAATTGGAAATTTCTTTTGATTATTTGAGTGGAAAATTGTGGTCCGATTTTCGTTTCCTTGGTATGTATAGAATCGTGGTAGGACGAGGATTCTAGTGATGTAAATTTTATCGAATTCCGAGACGTGGGCTCGGGTTTGGTAAAATTTCAAGAATTGTGTCTAAATTGATAGTTTTCGATTGGGTTTTGTTCCTTTAGCGTATATTGATGATGTTAATCTGGTTTTGGTTAGATTGGGAGTAACCGGGAGCCGATTTGAGGGGCAAGAGCATCGCACATTAGTATTGTGGCCCGGTAGAGGTAAGTAATGGCTATAAATGTTGTCCTGAGGGTATGAAACCCCGGACATCACATTTCTCACTATTTTTAGAATGGCGCACATGTCGGATGGCGAGTATGTGGCGTGCACTGATTTTTGGATTGGACTTGGTCCTCTCCGCGGCAACTATTAAGGTGCGTATTTTTACTCTAAATTGTATATTAAATGGTGTTCTAAAACTATTGCTATATTTGGGCTATAAGACATGGTTGAGGCCTTGTGCCGACTTGTTTAGACCCCTTGGGGGCTTTTTATTGCTATTTTCCTCACTGTGCTGACTTATGATTTATACTCAGTCAAGTTATGTTTAACTGATTTCGAAACTCAACCTTATTTACACTATTTTGATATATGAAATGATGTTTTCGGTCGAGTACCCCATTTTTTTTACTGATACGCCCGAGGGGCTTTTGAGAGTTGCTGAATGAGTGAGGTCGAGGGCCTGATTGTGAGGATATGATACACTACAAGGTGGATTGATATTAATGCTTGGGCTGAAGGAGCCCCTCCGGAGTCTATACACACTCCCAGTGAGTGCAGGTACCCACTGAGTGCGAGTGTCGAGTGACGAGTGACTAGGAGGCATGAGTGATAGTGAGGTTTCCCGAGGGGCTGATACTGAGAGGCTCTAAGGTATGCTAAGTGATGTTCTGCCCGAGGGCGATTTATGATTCATGTTTTGCCCGAGGGGCCATTTATGACTTATTTCATTTTGCACTAAATTATTCAGGTATTTTTATTTCTGAAATTGTTGGAAAACACATTTTTCAAGGGATTTTACTGAAGTTGCCTTTTTAGGCATGTTGAATTCATACATATATATGTATATACTGTTGGAAAGAAAGGTTGTGCATATTGTGAACCGATGATTTGATTTTTATGTGTTTCTTGCCGCTTAGACTTGATTTATTTTCATTACTACTGAGTTGGCGTACTCACATTACTCCTTGCACCCTTATGTGCAGATACATGTGCTGATACCGAGTGTTAGCCATCTATTCCGTGCGGAGCCGGAGTTCGGGACATAGAGTGCCACGACCCAAAAATCCTAACTCAGGTCGTGATGGCGCCCAACACCGGGGTTAGGCAAGCCAACAGTCAGATTACTAAGGATTTTCCCATATTTGATTAAACATCCCAACACGTGCCAAGTTTTAAAGTTCAAAACATTAATTGAAAAAGATAATTATCCAATTTAACCAAAAGCAGTCATAAAGAGGCATGAGCCAATATATATATATACAGACCCGCAAACCATAATATCTACCACGTGTGTGCCAGGAACTAGTGTCACAAGTCCTATGGGCATGCTAACAGAATATACAAAAGATATAAAATAACTGTTCCACTGTCTTGAAGGAATAGACGGGAATAACGAAAGAAACTCTAGGGTGCTGCCGAGGATCATCAGGAGAAGCAGCTCACTGTGAAGTCAGGTCCAGTCTAAACTCAGAATCGAGCTCCGATCTGATAACCAGATGCACCAGCCTCAGAACCTGTACAATTAAGTACAGAAACGTAGCATGTGTACATAAATAAATATGTACCTAGTGAGTATCCAGTCTAATCTCGAAAAGTAGTGACGAGAGGTTGACTTAAAACTCACTAAGGTCTAACAAAATAATTTAACAAGAAATGATATCAGTAATAGGAATATGAGGATGATAACAACAATAATCATTAAAATGTAATTCAAATAAATACTATAAGTAAATAAACAATTACTATTTCATTCCCCCCCGCTAAATAACTTGCCACTTCAATATCCATGAAATCATTAACAATTTAACATGCGCACACGGAATAAGGAAAACGGGCTTGAGCCATCATAATAATCATATATGTGCACTGCCGAGGGTCGAACGGCCTGAACCGTAATTACATCTTTCAATCTGGTTGTGGCGTATGACCCGCTCCCATGAGAGTGGGGGACATAACACTGCTCTCGTGGAATGTAAATTGCGAAGCAGCCGCATGCACACATAATATGCTTCATAAATTTACTTTCTAGTGAAAAATTCCCTTAAATTCTCAAATTCCATGATCTCAGAGAAACAAATCCGCATATGACATAAATTAATAAAGCATATAGTTCATTTCAACGAAAAATACAAGGCAGGGTGTAGGCCTAACTACCCGGACATAACAATAATAGCCGCTAGACACGGACGCTCGTCACTTTGTAGGCACGTAGCCCCCACAAACCTTAGCACATAGTCATTTAAATCACCTAGGGGGGAAATTCCCTCTTAGAAGGTTAGAAAGGAGACTCACCTCGCATCGAACCTACTCCCCGGGTCAAGAACGTGCCCCGAAACTCCAAACTCGTCACTTAAGGACTCGAAACTAGCCAAATGCTACATAAATATATCAATTTACACTCAAAAGTATGGAATTCTCCTATTTACTTAGTCATTTCATCCTACTTGAAGAAATCCCAAAATTCACCCCCGGGCCCGCATGCTCGGATTTCGAAATTTTTTGAAAGAATCACTTACCCATAACCTAGGGATCGTTAATTGTTTAACCAAATAATTAGATCCTTTTACTAAAGCTATTTCTAGGATGAACACGGGTTGGTGATAATCAAGGAAATAGAGAAAAATGAATAATAGACAATATTGCAGAAATATAGAAAAGTGAAGTAAATTGTATTCGAGAATCAGATGCCTTGACAAGATGTATTCCCCTACCTTATATAGGAGATTCCTTGATATAACGTACAAATCTTGCTATGGTTTCTCATTAATGACTAATTATGACATTAATGAGGCGTTACAAAGGATGATTGTAATTGGGGTATGGTTACATAATGTTCGAGTAATCAATTGTGGGTTCTTGAATCTGCCCGTTGCTTTGTCTCGATTCATTCTGGTTGTACCTATTCAAAGAATCACATCCAGCTGTCGCATTCTCCTGTGCCAACGTAACTGGCTGAGTTATCAAAAGCTGGCTTACGTGTGAAACTCTTTTTTACCAATACAGATAGTCCCTCCACTTACCATATATTATCGATTAATATTTGGTAAGTGGATATTCATTTATGACGGGAATATTTTGCCGACGCTTTTCCTCGAAACATTGTATCCTTTTCTGCACCATAGGCGTCGTTTTTCATTTCCATTTA